>AWUE01021572.1:0-15389 GCA_001974825.2 Corchorus olitorius
ATTAACTAAACTAAATAAATAACAAATTAAACTAGTAGGGAGATTAAAGAAACAATTAAATAAATATTCCAATTTCAAGACAATCACACTCTTGGAATAAAAGGATTTGATCCTAGGCATCAATTGATATCTAACTTGGTAAATAGATGGCGTAGATTAACGTCATCGACCATTAATCCCTATCATTCCTTAGTCTTCATTAGTTCTGACTCACGCCCCTAAACTAAATCCTAACAGGTGTACTAAGCTAGTTCCAATCGTCTACTAGATTCAAGTAACCCATAGCTTTAAGAACTAGAAAGATCTTAGCCAACAATATATAATGTTCACTAATATAGGCAACATTCAACCTATTCCCAAAATTCTCTTAGAGGGCTACTCTAATTGTTACTAAGGATTCGATTACCTACGATTGCATATAGGAATCTCATCTAACAATAGAAAACATACCAAGTATGAAATCATTCTACATAATCAAGTATGAAATCATTCAAATAATTTAGTTTAGGGCGTGAGTCAAAACTAATGAAGGCTAAGGAAAGATAGGGATTAATGGTCGATGACGTTAATCTAGGCCATCTATTTACCAAGTTAGATATCAATTGATGGCCATTCTACATAATCAAGTATGAAATCATTCAAATAATTCAGAGAAAATTGAAATACTTACAAGATAGATGAATAAGCGTAAAACTTCACAAATCAAATACCCAAGTGATTGAAAGTCTTAAAATTGAATTAACTTAGAAAAGAAAGATTACAAAAGATGCAAGAATGGAGAAAACCTCCATTCTTAAGATTTGAGAATAAAAAATAACGTAGGAAAAATAAACCTAAAACTAACTAAAGCTTAAAAAGCTAATGTCAAAACCTAAGCCAAAGCTTAGAAAATTAAAAGCTATCAACTAAGTCTGGCGGCTAACTCTTATATAAGAGTTTTAACCTAATTAAAATAATAAATAATAAATTACATAATTGCCTAATAAATAAAATAGCTAATAAAATTCAGTATAGGGGTATTGGAGTCTTTCCCTAGGCCCAAATAAGTAGAAATATCCAGCTGGGAAAAGATTTGGGCTAAAAGAGGTTGAAACCCACGTTATTTCCAATTTCTAGATTTGCTCCCGCATGGCCTGTTTCGACCCGTTTTCAGGTTGAGTTCGACCTTCTGAAGGTTGAAACAGAATTTTTCCAGCTTGTTCTAATTAACTCCAATTTAGTTCCTTTTACCTTGAAGCACTCCAATATGTACCTAAAACATAAATATGAATAAATTAAGCATCAAGTACATAGAAATAGGCACATAATCAAATCAAATTAACATATAAAATATAGGAAAATATGTGCCTAACAAATTCCCCCACACTTTGATCTTGCTAGTCCCTAGCAAGCTAGAAAACAAAACAAAGACTAAAAACTTAAAGAAAACTAAAGACAAGCAAACAAATGCATATGCAATCAAACACTCTAAAATAAAAAAGAAAATCACATGCAACAAATGACCTAGTTCCACTTTCGTAGGCACACGGTGGTTTTTAACGTAAACCACAAGCCTTTAAACCCCTAAGCGTCCCTAGAGGAGGAGTATAGTCTCCTGAGGGCTTACTTAACTAGAGCGACACCCACAAACATTATGTAAAAGAAATTTAACTAGAGAAGCAAAGGTTTAAAAAGCAAAAATTTTTGAAAATTTTTGAAAATTGTTTTGAAAAGCCTTCTCTAGTAAAAGATGCAAAGAATGGACCTTTAAAATAGACATTTCCCTCCCCCACACTTAAATAACACGTTGTCCTCAATGTGTAGGTGGTTGCTAAACTAATTGACCAAAATTTTGTTTCCAATCAAGAAGAGTTTAAAATGTGGAGTACACAAAATATCATCTCAAAAATTCATCCACTAATTCTAGAAAGGTATAGTAAAGGTTAGTAAAAATTCAAAAGTAATATAAATCAAATAAAAATATGCTCAAAAATCCAATCAAAATATTATAGGGTTCATCATACGTTAATAGGTATGTATAATCAACTCATAATAGTATACTTACCATAGGCTTGCAAAACTATCCAATCTCCACTAAATATTAGCTCAAAATGAAATAAAATATAGTATGCACAAGAACTAGAATGCATTAATGATAAGGGTTGTAATAAGGCTAATGGGTAAAGTGGACTATCAAAGAAATGGTAAAGGATATATCAAAAATATCTCAAGAAAGGTGAAGTGAAAATAATCATGGGCAAATATATCAATGAGTAGCCCAAAACTTGGCTCCAAGAACTTCAACTTTCTTCTTCCTTTCTTAACTTTACCATAAACATTGAATGCTCAAATGGATGTCCATAACTATAAGCACAAGTGTCTTTTTTTTTTCAATTTTCTTTTCTTTTTTTTTCTTTTCAATTTTCTTGGTGGTTGCATTTTATGCTCTCCCACCTCAAGTTTTTTTTTTTGACACTTCTCAAATTAACCAATTGAATAACTTGGACATCAACTCTACCCTTCAAATAGGATCTCCAACAAAGGAATAGTAAGAATCCCTCACCAATAATCGATTTCCATGCTTTAGCCAAGAACCAACAATTAAACAAGTCAAACTTCACCAATCAAGAGATAATAAGGCTAAGAGAAAACTTGTCTTTCTTTAAAGGGTTAGGGTTCTTTGGGATAATGTGACTAACAACAAAGAAATATATCAAATATCGGATATAACCAAGAAAATGGCACAATGGGGTTCACTACTATGGTCTTTCAAAAGGGTTGGCAACAATTAGGCATAAACTCAATCCTAAAATGCATATTTACTAGTTCCATAGAAGTGTATACTATAAAAGATAATGAGCTAAATATATAAATCGCCTCGAAAGCATATTTAAGCAAGTTCTAGAAGTAATACTTTATGAAAAACTCCCATATATATTTCAATCAAAGAATAATCTTGCATATGAAAATTTGAAATATATTACAAATGCCTTAATACTAAATAAAACCATGCCAAACTAGCTTTCATAGATCAAAGAGATAAGACAATGTGTACTTAAAACAAATTTAGAATTTTTGAAAACAATTTCAAAAATCAATGAATTGTTTTAAAAATCTTTTTGGTTAGATCAATATCAACACATGAAGCACAAAAGTGGGGAAAAATTATCAATAACATGATATATGCAATACTTAATCTATCAAGAAAGTATGCACCTAATCCAATAAATCAAGCAAACATAGCAATAAGCACAAAGTATCATAACATGTCTTATATAAGGTCCTAAACATGAAATGTGCAAAAATTAATTAAAATCTAATTAACATAAAATTCAAAATTAAAACAAAAACATAAAGATAAATCATTGGCTTGCCTCCCAACAAGCGCCTTTCTTTCATGTCTTTGGCTAGACCTTTCCATTCTCAATTTGTCGAGGATTTTTCCACCTTAATGCAAAAATCAAATATGAACAAAATCGAAAGATATGAACATATAAGAATAAAAGAAAATTAAAGAGATATGGAAGGAAGTCACCTATTTTGCTTAAAGGAACTCCATGAATGGCTAGTAAAGCCAATGCCCTTTTTGTTGCCGTGGTGGGTTTGTGCAAGAGCTTCTTCGAGTGAAAGAAATTAGCTTTAGACTCCTCTTGCATTCTCAGCATCTTGGTAACATTGTTAAACTTCCAGGCATCATCATTCTTAATGAATGGTTCCATTGTCACCCATTCGTCATATGAATCACCATTGAAGCATCCAACTTCAAAAACTTCTCAATCCCAAGGAAATCTTGATTCTCACATCTCAAAATATCAATTGGAGAAGAGTTATCAACCATATTGACTTCAGATGCGGAATTTCCACTTAAAGTTGGCTTAGGAAAGATTTCAGGTTGATTTGTTGAAGAAGTTATATCATCAAGTTTGTCTGAGAAAGTTGCTGTTTCGACCCATTTGCACACATAGATTCTTTGATCTCACACCTTTGGAAACCGATTCCCTTGTTCTTATATACCTATCTTTTACACCCTATTTTTCTCTTGTTTTTAGCCATCTTTGCTAAATTGAAAATCCTTTTCTTGGCTTGATAAGTGAAAAATAAGTGTGGGGGAATTGTTCCCACGATTTTGAAGGCTTAGTATTGAAAATTTGCTTCTTCCATCAAAGAATAAAAAAGTTGTTCTAAGGGAGAAAAAGCATTCAAAATTAGCTATTCCCTTGATAAAAAAAAATGAAAAAAATTGAAATCTTGGAAGCAAAATTGAAGCCGAATGAAAGAATAAAAGTGTTTGATTTGAGCCAAGACTTGGGTTATTAAACCCTTATACACCCAAACACCATTTTTAAGCCTAAATTTCCATCTTTCACCTTTCATCATTTTCTTAATCATTGAATCTAATTCTACATGTGTGTGATATATCTTGTGTGACTTAAAAATTGTATTTGAAAACCTTGGATGAATGTGTTAGTATCTATTGCTTAAATACTTTTCTTTTGACTATGACGAATGTTGAAACGTTCGGGTCCGGGGAACCCTGTCGAAACAACGTTGGAAATGGAGTCGCCACTAATTAAAATTCTAAGGTGCGATTAGTCACCTAAAGGTCACTTAAGTTAAGTAAAGTCCATAGCTCGACAATGGACCCACTAAACCTAAGGTCCGGTCTTTGTAACCTAAATCTAGGTTCGGGAGTCGATTACACCCATGGAATGTTCAGCACCCCGGAGCGCCCGTCAAGTGACGGTACCTCTTAATCTAACTAGATCTAATGGGTCGAAAAGAAAAGTTGGTTGCTTTTAATCCTAATCTTGATTATTATTAAAAAGGAGTTATAAAAAGAAAATAAAACCATTTTTGAAACCAATGTCGAGAATTCGAAGAATATAATCGAACATTGGCGATCAATTCTACCTCGATTCTCTTTCACTGTTTGTTTTCTTGTTGAGTCTTCCGCACCGGGAAGAAATTTTGGAAATGCTGTGATAAAATCTTTTTTCCATTTTTGATTTTTGAAAAGAACTTGATCAATTTTATTAATTTCCAAAATCTTCTTTTGGATTGCTTAATTAAAAAAAAAAACATTCTTTTTGAAAATGCTTACCTTGAAAACTCTTAAATTACCCATTTCTTAATTTTGAAAATTGAATAAGAGAACATAATTTTTGAAAAAACCCCTTTTTTGAAAACACCTTTTATTGCCTCTTTTTTAATTTTCTGATTTTTTTCTTCTTTTTTTTGATCTTTTTCTAACTCTTGATTAATGCATGTATGCAAATGATGAATGCAAAGTCCAATAATTAAAGCTAACTCGTGTAACCCGGGTTTTTGAAAGCACTTCCCGGGATATATGCTCGGAGCCCCGACGCATCCCGAGAAGAGTCGTCTCATCCTCAGAGACATTCAATGGCCCCGAAAACTCGACCACACACTGAATACCCCTTCTTCGGAAGGGTTACGATCATTAACTGAATTAAGGTGGTATGATATGCAAACATATATAGTTTATGACAAGTAAATATGATATGCATGCAATTAAGTTCTACTTTACTAAATTATTACAAACCAAGGCCTAACTGGGCCATTTAACAAATAAACAAAAACTAAAGAGAAATAAAAACTTATGGGCCGGACTGGGTCTACTAGGGACATTTTCTGCACACTAAGAAAATCATTAGCGAAGTTCAAGAGGCATACAACAAATCAAGATGCAAATTCAAAATCAAGGACCAAAGCAAGAATAAATTGAATTTAAACAAATGGGAATATAGCTCATGGGATATACATACATCACAATTGAATCTAATTTAGGAAATCAAATCTTTAGACTAAAAATCTTAATTCCCAAATTAAAAGTCATTTAAAAAAAAATTCACCAATTTCTTTCAAGTTATTTTCAAATTTGGAAAATTGGGTTTTTAACTCCAAGCTTTGTTTTTTCCAAGAATTAAAAATGACCCAAAGTGTCTTAACATGTCAGCCTCAAGTCATTTTTAATTTAAGGAAAAATCATAACTTTAAATCAAAACCTCAATTTTTTCAAATCCAAATTAACTTAATTCGAAATTATGAAATCAATTTAAATTACTTCCAACTTGAACATCAAGATCTCAAAATCAATTTGCCATGAATAAACACAATTTCATTAAAAATTTAATCTTTAACCTAAATCCCAATTTCCATACTTAAATTAGTAAAATTCAGGAACCAAAAAACACAAATTAAATACCAATAATGTAAATCAAGCACTCAATTGCAAAATTCTAGCATAATTTCTAAAATCAGGGGTCAAATTGAATAAAGCAGGGATCAAATTGCATTTAATTAAGAGATAAACCTTAAATCAGGGACTATGACGCATAAATCAAGAATAAAATCCTAAATCAGGGGCGAAATTGAATCGATTAATGAATATTACCCTAAATCAAGGACTAAATTGTAAACGGAAACAAATTTCAGTCTTTATGTGAATTGACTAACAACTTATACATGAAATTGAGGACTTAATTGAAAGAAAACAGAAACCTTACCTGAATTGAGTCACCCCAACGGTTCACGGGTTGGACCGGGTCGGTTTTGTGGTTTCGTATAAAGGCAAAAAAAAACCTAGCCCCAAATTCTGGTCTCTTCTTCTTCACTTCTTCTTTCCTCGTTGAGACCCAAATAAAAAAACCCTAGCTCTCACCGAATCTCAGCAGCGCCCCCCTTCATCACGTCAGCGACGCCATCTCCCCTTGGTCCTCCATCACCGTCGTCGCCGGATCTACACCCTCTGTCGACGCTTGCCTCTGACTTGATTCGGGCAAGCTCGGAAATGAAATCTCCGGTGAATATTTTGGCGAAAGCTTGACACCTACCACCGCTTGGAGCAAACCGCCGCTCCAAGCTCGAAAATCCGGCGAGCTCAGATCTCAACCGCCACGAACACTTAGCTACTTCAACCTTTCGAACCCCCCGAACTTCATCTCAGTCTAATTAGTTTCCTCAAACTCCCTTTCCTTTTGACAGATCCCAAATCTCAAGGCTACAAACCCTTATGTTCCCAGAATCCAGGGGAAGAAAGGAAGTCCAGGAGGAAATCCACAAGGGAATGGTGCACTTGGGAAGGTAAAGTCTTTTCCTTTTTTGGTAAAATCAACAAGGGAATGGTGCGCTTGAATTTCAGCGTGTGTGTAGTGTATTCAGTGGGTTTTTTGGTAAGAAGCTGGAGAATTTTTTTTAGAGCAGCTTGGTAGCAAGAGAGTCTGTCGAGAGATTGTGAGAGGGAGCCGAGATGAGTGTTGTTGTGAAAAGTGTGTAGAGGGAGAGGGGATTCTGTAGATTGTGTGTATGTGAATGCGAGGAGATGAGCGAATTTCTGTTTTTTTTTTTGTGTGGTTCTCCTGTGTGTTGTCCGATGAGAGATTCTTGAGGGAGAGAGTTGTGAGAGAGCAATTCTGCTGGGATCCGGGTGTAGGTCAGAAGGGTTGTTGTGTGTGTAGTGTGTGAGTAGGGAATCTGCCCGAGAAAATTGGAAGGGAGAGAGTGGAGATATCAGAGGGTAGTGATTTTTTTTCTCTATGGGTGTTCAATTGTATGAGGTGAGAGGTGAGAGGTGAGATTGTGAGCGGTGTGAGAAAATTTAGTGAGAAGATTAGTCTGGAGAGGGTGAGAGAGCTTAATTCTCGGGTTTTTTTTTTCTTTGTGTCTAGTGTGTGTATTGTGTGTAGGAGTTGAGAGGGAGTATGAGAGGGAATTTTGCAGAGTGTGTAGAGAGAGAGAAGATGAGTCCTCGAGAGAATTTAGGAGAGCCCGTGAAAATAGAGACTCTGTTTTTTTTCGATTCATTCCCCCCATCCCTCTTTTCCACCTAACTTATTTTGTCATTTTCTGCAGGTTGCTCAACGAATTGGTTGAGATAGGATTGATGTGCATGGGAGGTGAGGTGGCAGGGTGAGTCATCGATCTTCAAGCTCTCCAAATGGGTTGGCAATGTGAGGTAATCTCAGATAATTTCTCTATGTAACTCTTCTAGATGCCTTCAATTTGTTGACTTTTTTTTTTGCTTGTTGCATTGTTGCGAATATGGTTTAGCGTCTTACAAATTGCTAGAGATGAAATAGATTCAATTGTTGGAACAAGCAGGCTAGTGGAGGAAACAGATATCCCAAAACTCAATAATGTCCAAGCGATTGTCAAAGAAGCATTGAGGTTACACCCAACTACCTTCATACGAGTGTGCCATCAAGACTGTAAAATCAATGGCTTTGACATACCTAGAAACATTCCAGTAACTATTAATGCCTATTCCATAGGAAGAGATCCAACATTATGGGAAAACCCAGATGAGTATTGCCCCTGAGAAGTTTCTAGTCCCCTCAAAAACTGAAACCAGTAAGAAACAGGATTTTGACTTTATTCCTTTTGGAGGTGGAAGGAGAGCCTGCCCTAGTAAGAACTTGGCTTATGCCACCATGAACATTACGATTGCTTATATAATTCAATGCATTGACTTGGAGGTTATTGCTTCTAGACACTTGCTCGCTGAGACATCTTTGAGGATCCACAAAGTCATTGAAGGGAAGAAACAATCAGCAGAGAAACGAGGGCATAAAACTCTTGTGTAATCCTAGCATCCTATCCATTATATATATATATATATATGTGTGTGTGTGTGTGTGTGTGTGTGTGTGTGTGTGTGTGTGTGTGTGTGTGTGTGTGTGTGTGTACTGAATCTTTAGAAAACCAAAATCTCTCTTTTTCTGTATTTTTGCCATTTCCATTTTTTTGTATTTTCTTGGGAATAATGAAATCTACAAGTATTCTTAGGAAACTTAGACTCTATTTATGCCAATGGAATGTGACATGCAAGACCAAAAAGCCAATGTAACAAACGACTGTTATGTAATGAAGTAGTCTTTTAAATTATTATTCATGCAATTGGATTTCCAAGTTGATCCTATATTAATATAAACGTTCAAGGAGCTAACTCCAAACTACTAACTATTAACTAAAACTATGATATATGCAATCAAATCTACCCCAAATCTACTCAAGTCTCTAATCTACCATGTAGTATAACAATGCCATCTACCTGAAGTATAACAATGCTATGCAAATTCCAATTCTACTAGTCCCACTAAATTAGTATGACCCAAGTTAGTTTTTTTCAAAATAGTTTTATATTAATGGCTTTATATTAAGATAAAAGAGTAAGATGCTAGGATTAAATTACTAATGAAAATGCCTAAATGTGCAAATGTAATGCAGCATGCAAGGATGGAAATTTTCTTTTCTTTTCTTGAAAGCAATTCAACCAAAGACTAAATGCTAACCTAAACCATCTATGGACTAAAATGACCAAAATGCCCCTCTAAATACAAAAATGACCAAAATGCCCCTAGATGACCCTAATGCCAATTAAGAAATAAATTGATTAAAATGGAGGATACATGACAAAAATGGGTGTCTACTACGAAGTTGAATGAAAGACTTATTCTTGCTCTGTATTTGAAATTGAATGATGATTTTTCCTAGAATTGATTGAGAATTGATTTCTTTGAAAGGCTATTTCTAGCTAATTGCTTGATTATGGAAGTTGAACATACTGATTTTTTACTAATTTGTTCTATGCTATGATATGTCTTAAAAGAAAAATTCTCTCTTTTCTATCTTTAGCCTTTTCAGTCTAGGTTTACCCTATCTGGTTTTAAATGTTTGTGGGTATCATTCTAGTTAAGTAAACCCTCAGGTGACTATAACACCTCCTGTTTAGACATATCCAGGTTTAAAGGCTTGTGTCATGTGCTAAATGCCACCGTACACCTACGAAAGTGGAAATTTTTTTGTTTAGAGTCAGAGTCTGTTATTTCTAGTCCTTTTTCTAACATTGAGTTGCACACTAATTTTTGTTAGGGACTAACAAAAGTTGAACTGTGGGGGAAATATGTTAAGACCTAATTTAGTACTTATCTTCTATGTGATTTTGCCTTGTTTTGGTAGTCATAAGCATTTATTTCACCTCATATTTCTCATATTTGTGTTTTCAGGACCATTTAGAGCCATTATTTAAGAATATGAAGATTTGGAGCAATTTTGGATCAATTTGGAGAAATTATTAATTTTGGCCATTTTTAGTCCAGTGAGCCCATTTGAGCCCATTAAGCCTGAAGGAATCTTGAATCATTGAAGATCCAAATTTGATTTCTCTAGGCCCAATTCGCATATATTAATGCCCAAAGAAGAGTTTCAAGTCCAATCAGCAATTATGATGCAGTAAATCATTGATGATGGAGAAATTCCAAATCCTAGTCAAAGAAGGATTCACAAGTGCAGTTTCGGTAGAAAAAACATATCTTTTAATGTAGAGCTCAGAAAAATGCATATGATATACCGTTGGAAAACTGACTTCAAGATCTACAACTTTGCTTTTGACCTCGAAAGCTAATTTTATGGGAAGAATGTCGATTTTGCCCTTGAAGTTTCTGGACAGATTTGACCAATTATCCTAATTAATTGACTTGGGAATTGCTTGAACCGACTTGGAGAGCTATGGACGGGATTTGCAGCCATAATTGATGATGCGGAGCACTCTAATTGGCCATTAAAGATTCTAATTAATGATGATCTACTTAAACCAATCAAAACTCATTACTTGGAGACAAAGTTGATGAAATTCCTAGTTAAATTAGAACTAGATTATACATGTCTATCTTACCCTTGCTGCCGCCTCATCTAAGGGTTGGTATTGTTTGTCATAAGGGTAGGATGTGTCTTAGGTTTGCCTATAAATACGTAAGATTATCTTAGGATTTGTAATAATTCAAAATTGCACAATTGAAGAACACAAGAAGCAAGTTGACTAAGGAGATTTTCCTTTGTTGTGTCGACTTCTGTAGGGTTCTTACCCTTGTCGACGTCTTCATGTCATGATTGCTTCAATCATGAGTGAGTAGTTTCCTTTAATATTTTCCCCTTTCAACCCTTGAGTTATGAATTAATTATTTTACACCTATGGTGAGATCTTGTGCTTTAATTCTATATCAATTGATTGATGAATTGATGATAATCTATCATGCGTATGTCGATTCTTCTATGTATGTATGAATGACTGGATTTGATTTGATGAATTAATGTATTTGATAAACAAGTTTTCATGTTTAACCCCGATTATATTGTCTAGGTTTTGTTGATTGATTAATTAGGAGTGAACGCCTAAGAAGTTAATTAATTGAATCTCTTCTAGATTAGATTTGGTAAATAGCTAGTAATTGAATCTAATTGTTAGTAGCAAGATTTAATATATTCAATGAATAACTAGTAATTGAAATATTGAATTGGGTTAAGAATTGATCTTAAGTTGTGATGAATAACTAGTAATCATTTACATATATTTGGTATATCTATTGATCTTAATGCTTTATTGATTGCTTTAATTGGTGAATAACTAGTAGCTAATTTTTGTAATTGATAAAAAATGTTTGATTAGGAATAACTAGTACTAATCTGATTTATAATTGATTATAAATTAGGATGAAGATGAATAACTAGTATTTTGACTCCTTGCCAAAGACATGGTGCTTAATAATTGATATGTTTTGATCTATGATCCATGGTGTTTATAATTAATTTGTGCTTAAGTGGGGATAAGTGGGGAAGTATTGCTTTTATTTTATTGTTTTCTAATCAATTGCTTTCGTGACAACCCTATTGCTTTCTTTATAATCTGTTGCTTTTAATCTGTTTTCTTTCTTAGTTGTCTTGTGACAGTTAATTCAGATTGTTTCTTCTGTGTGGGATCGACCATGACTTGCCTAATCTACCTGTTAGAGAGAGTTTGTTAGGTTTTTATTTTATGATTGTTTGACGACAGCGATCAGCCACTCATCTTAATCTAACATAGTCAAAGACATATTTACCCTCAAGTGTAAAGTGAGGTATAAACACACACATATATATAATATTTATATTAGAAATTTTTATTTTCATGATATTTACAATTATATTATATATTATTATAAACAATATAATTTGAATTTGTAATAATCATAATTTTATAAATAAATTTCAATTTCGAAATAATATGAAAAAGAATTAAAGAAATGATCAGTTGGTGAATAACTTTAGGCGCAGGCGTTCTACGTGCCTATATTTTTGGAACGGCACAACCCTGTGCCTAAAATTTAGGCACCAGACATATTGGAGCGAACAAGAGTCTGTGCCTATATTAGTGCCTAAATGATTTAGGCACGAATTTCGACCATATATCCGTACCTGACTGTCGTTTCTATATATAGTTTTTCTTGTAGTGACAGATATACATAAAAATGAATAATTAATGCTATGTTTTGTAGTTTATATATATAGGTACGAGTGTGTAGGAAAGCATTGATATGCTTTGATACACCAATAGAATGTGCTTGGTGGGAAGACAAAATATTAGAGGGTATAATAGTTTTAGGATTATTGTTTGATACATTAAAAGTGTAAATTTTGAACTTCATGAGTAGGTTAAGGAGTTGATACATATCTATTTTCTTAATTTTGTTTTTAAAATTCAAAAATTATTCCCTAAATGACACATGGCAACCCTTTAACCTCATATGCATATATAATATGCTAAATTCCAGTGACATTGTATTTTATAATTTTCCATAGTTTTATACACAAACCATATTCATTCAATCTCGTACATCACACAAATTGGACTAGACTAGAGACGCATTGTATCAAACTTAACTTTTCATTTCAATAGGATTATAGTCCATATTAGTAAACAATATAAGACAATAGGGTTGAATAGCCTCTTTTATTCATGTAAAACGGGAGGCAAATGAAATAGCACGAAACAATAGCACGTAGGATAGCAAATTTGAATGTAATGTAGACGATAACCCTAAACGTTTGTAACACCAATTTATGATTTGATTAGTGAGAATTGATATATAATATGTATTTTTCTTAATAGCCAATTTGCCTTGTGAACTTTGCAAATTTAGGATAGATTGCTTATTGAACTGTAAATTGTGCCACTTTTTCCCTTAAAATAGGAAAATCAGGCCAATTCACCCCTTAACACGATGGTGTGACAAAACGGTGCGGTCAAGTCCCCCTCTAAATCCGGTGACGTGGCGTTTCAACTTCAGTGCTAATGTGGGTCCCACCCTAGCATTTTGGGTTATGTGGGGGGCATATGAGCACTAACATGGAAAAGCCACATCAACAAAATCGTTAGTCTCCATCACGTAAAGGGGGGCTTTGTCTTGAAAATCTAAATTCAATGAGTAAATTGACACAATTTCATCTGTCTAAAATTTGCAAAGTTAAGGCCTGCCCTTTTTAGTCTATTTGAAGCCTTAACTCAAGCAGAAAGATTTAACAGTGGTTTATATGAAATTTTTTTACGAACGGAAAGTGATTTGTAAGCAAGGATTGTGCAAGAAAATGATTTCTTGGTAAGTAAGATGCAAGTACAGTCATAAGTTTCATAAATTGAAGACATTGCGGCCCGTGAGGGAAAGGATGCTCTTTCATCGTGTGTAATGTGTGTTTGTTCACATCAAATGTCGGTCTCTTATGGTTGAAGTGTTGAGCTCTTTGTTTTAGTAATTATAAGTCTCAATAATTTCAAGTATATAAAAACTTAGTACTAAATTCGTGACTAATATAATTTGTTAGGTGATTTCAATATATCTATATACTATATAAATCTAAACTTCAAAACCATTGACCTGAAATATTTAAAATAACCTTTTTAATTTTAAAAGTTTAGTATTCATTTAAAGGGTAAACATGTATTTATCAAATTAAACTTTTAAGATTCAATATGTAATTTCATTTATCAATTAAATTAAATATATTATTATATTAAAATTTATAATTTCTTTTACCGCACCCTTATTTCAATTAATTTTTAATTACTATGTAATATATATAATAACTAAATACTTACATTAATTAAATGGAATACTATAATAACTGAAATACTTACATTATTTGACCAAAAAAGAACACTTACATTAATTAAATTCTTAGGTTTTTTTTTTAATTCAAATTCTTAGGTATTTGTGCAAACGTATTGACTAAAAAGAAATATTGTTTCCTTAATAATAAATAAATTGGATCTTAATATCTTTTATAATTTTGAAATTTTGTTTGACATTGATCTAATTTAATTTAATAAATCAACCACTAATGTTCAACTAATTTTTTTTGGTATAATTCTATATATATAATAGTAATGTGTTGTATCTTATTCACTACAACTTTGTTAGTAATCTTAGACTTAAAAAATTAATAACATTCATCATTGATAAATAAATCAGATCTTTAATATCTTTTATAATTTTGAAATTTTGTTTGACATTGATCTAATTTAATTCAATAAATCAACCACTAATGTTCAACTACTTTTTTTTAGGTATAGTTTTATGTATAATAATAATAATGTGCTGTATCTTATTCACTACAACTTTGTTAGTAATCTTAGACTTAAAAATTAATAACATTCACCATTGATATAGTTATTAAGCGTGTAAGGTTGCTACATTTCTTGATATGATACTATAGTTTAGCTTTCTAATTAGTAAGCATAAATAAGAAATTTGATAACCAAAATTGCTAAGAATGTAAGGTTATTAAATTAGTTGAAAGTTATCTAAAAGAAATTAGTTGAAAGTAGTATAATGCCTTTTAATGATCATTATAGTTTTTTTTTTGTAACCTTAAATAAGATCATTATCTTTTTGCTATGTTATTTTAGATCACATTGATCATTCATTAATTTGGTAGAGTTATAGCGAGATATCAATTTTAATTTTACTTCAACTTGTCAAAGATACGCATATATAGTATATAATTTATTTCTCTATCACCAGAAAAAAGGAAGGACATATGAATTAGTAACTAGGAACCAATTTTGTACACCTAATTTTATACTTCCTTATGTTGCATTAAGTTTAGTTATAAGTTATAACCTTATATGGAAATTTGACTAACAGGCTCGGGTATATTTGGTTGAATTGTGAGATTTTGGAGAAATATGATAGTCAAAATTACAAAAAATATAATAAGAAATATGATAACCAAAATCACAAAAGATGTAAGGTTATTGAATTAGTGGATAGTACTATACCTCTTTTGTGATCATTATAGGTTTTTCAGTAACTTTTGAGAAAAAAATGGCAAATATTCACCGTTGATGAAAGTTTACTAATGTTATTAAAAAAATAAGGATTGGTAAATACAATTTTAATAAATTTTATAGCATTTTTAGTAAATTTAAGTAATAAAATTTGTAATTAACACTTTATTGATGATAAAAGGTTACTAAAATTAATAAGGATGTAAGGTTCTTTCAATCTAGATAGTACTATAATGTTTTCCATAACCTTTTAAGTAATTAATCTTAGATAAGAAAATCAGTACTGTACGTA
>AWUE01021573.1:0-47652 GCA_001974825.2 Corchorus olitorius
AAATAGATTGTCAATCGAAATAACAAAATTTCAAAAGCATTTTTTTAGAATTGAAACATAAAAATTAGCCTTTGAGTATTTCATGAAAGTTCTAAATCATAAAATTACCTTTTAATAGACACCTGAAGTACCTTAATTGGATAAATAGAATAAAGAAAAAAAAAATGAAGCGTGAAATCGAGTAAGATATAATTTGTAAAGGATTAAGTAGAATAAAATAAAAAAGTATGGGAGTGATTTGATAACTAATTCAAATAAGAATATATTTGTTAATAGAGATCTTAAAACATATAAATTCCCTTTTGAACCCTTCATGAAACTCGTAGATCAAATTAACTTTCGGGTTATTCATGAAAGTAGTAGATCATACAATAACCTTTTAACCGACACCTGAATAACTTTAATTGGATATGTGGATCGAAAATTATATGGTATTAAATTGACCAACAATCAAAACGACCAAATTTTGTAAGCATTTTTTTTAAATTAAAACATAAAAATTTGCTTTTGAGTCCTTCATGAAAGTTGTAGATCATGAAATTACCTTTTGATAGACAAATGAATCAACTTAATCGGACAAATAGAACAAAGATTAAAAAAAATAAAGCTGAAACGTTAGATTAAGATAGAATTTGTAAAGGACTAAATAGTATAAAGTAGAAAAGTATTAGGGTCATTTGATAAATAATCCAAATAAGAAAATGTTTGTTAATGGAGATCTTGAAACATAAAAATTCCCTTTTGAACCCTTTACGAAACTCGTAGATCAAATTTAGCTTTCGGATCCTTATAAAAATCGCAAATCATGCAATAACCATTTAACCGACACTTCAATAACTTCAATCGGACATGTGGACAAAAAATTATACGATATTAAATTAACCGGCAATCAAAATCACAAAATTTCGGAAGCATTTTTTAGAACCAAAACATTAAAATTGGCTTTTAAGTTCTTATTGAAAATTGTAGATCATGAAATAACCTTTTAATAGACACTTGAATCACCTTAATCGGATAAATAGAAAAAAAAATACAAAAATAAAAGTCAACTCGTTAAATCGTCCAACCTATAATGGTAAAGGACTAAATAGCATAAAACATAAAAGTATGAGGGTCATTAGATAAATAATCCAACAAAAAAAATATTAGTTTATGGACAATGGGATCCACAAATAATAACTTTTTCACAAAGTACCCAAAATACCCCCAATCATCAACCCAAATAACGAAAAAATCGAGCATGAAAATACAAAAAAAAAAAAACCAATCCAACCCTTTCTTCTCATGACTTGAAGAACAAATAAAGAACAAAGAAAAAAATAAAATTGAAGCGTTAAATCGAGTAAGATAGAATTTGTAAAGGAATAAATAGTATAAAGTTAAAAAGTATGAGGGTTATTTGAAAAATAATCCAAATAAGAAAATGTTTGTTGATGGAGATCTTGAAATATAAAAATTCCCTTTTGAGCGCTTCATGAAACTCGTAAATCAAATTTAGCTTTCGGGTCCGTCATGAAAGTCGTAGATCATGCAATAACCTTCTAACCGAAACTTGAATAACTTTAGGGCTGATTAGCCTTTTTTTTTTTTTTACTTGAGGAATCGAACTCTATCCATTGGAACTAATAAGAGTCTAGTACTGTACCACCAGGCTAAATGCCAATTAGCCTCTTTTATTCATGTAGAACAACAGAATTAGCATGTTGGATAGCATATTTGAATGTAATGTAGACGATAGCCTTGTGTGATGTGGGAGCTTCCTCTAGACGTTTGTAACTCCAATTTATGATTTGATTAATGTATAATATTTATGATTTGTGTATTTTCTTGTATTAAAAAAAAGATAATATTTCTTCCATTCCAAAATACTGTCGTTTTTAGGATGAAAGTGGTTTAGTCTCCGTTACGTGAATGGGGCATTATCTTGATTTTCTAAATTCAAGGAATAAAAGGGCACAATTGAAAGTTTAAGGGACAATCTGTTCTAAATTTGCAAAAATTAAAGGCTTGTTTTTTTTTCGTCTTTTTAAAGTCTTAAACCCAAGCTGAAAGATTTGACGGTGGTTTATAAGACATTTTTTATGAACAAAAATGATTTGTAAGCTAGGATTGTTCAAAACAATGATTTCTTAGTAAGTAAGAAGCAAGGTCTCGGCTTCGAGTCTTGTGAATGGAGAAAACCATTGTTGGGAGAGATTTACCCCCATAGTGGGTCAACCCGGCTCGAACAAGGTTAACTTGTAAATATATCAAAAAAAAAGATGCAAGTATGGTTTGTTAGAACACATAAAAGACAAATTTTTCTAACATCTATTTTTTTGATTTACAATAGTACCGTTGTACGTATATGAAATCTTGGTTAAAGAGCATTAAGCAACTTTAATCGACAAAATGAAATTTTACATATATATGTTTTTCTCTTTTATATTTACTTTTTGTATTTAAACGTATATTTTCAAAAGAATATATATTTTCTCTTTGGGATCTATGAACGATGAGAAGGA
This sequence comes from Corchorus olitorius, assembly GCA_001974825.2. Classification (NCBI taxonomy): domain Eukaryota; kingdom Viridiplantae; phylum Streptophyta; class Magnoliopsida; order Malvales; family Malvaceae; genus Corchorus; species Corchorus olitorius. The sequence continues at coordinate 2,505 of AWUE01021573.1, forward strand.
GAGAACTCAGCCGGCTAAGGGAAGCTCCTCGGCAGAGATTCCAGAGTGGTAGAAGTGGAGATACAGAGTCCTTTAGATGGCTTCTCAGCTTACATACGACCTTTGTCAGCAACATAAGCACAAGAATTTCTAGGAAGGACATTTGGGATTTGTTCAATGACTACGGCGGGGTTGTTGATGTGTTCGTGCCTTCTAGAAGGAGAAACAGTTCTTCCATCTTTGCTTTTGTTAGATACTGCTATGAGGAAAAACGGATAAAAGCTGTGACATTGGCCAACAGAAGGAGAGTTGATGGTAGATTTCTGATGGTGCGAAAGGCTACGGTGAGAAAAGTGGATAGGGATCCAGCGGATGATTTTGGCAGAAGAAGATTTCAGTCGCAGTCCTATAGAAGAAGATCATATGGATCTCAGCTTGGCAGGAGCCAGAGGATTTTGAGGGGGATAATGTCAGGCCCCAAGGTTCGTTTGGTAGTCAACTATATTGTGAGGATAAGGGAGACAGACTATCTCGCAGATTGACACTCGATTTCAAAAAGAGCTTGGCGAAAAGGGCGTGTGTTCTATGAAGGTTCTCTCCACCTCCAATGACAATGGTGTTGGCAATGATTTTGAAAAGCGCGAAGTTGAAGAAGAGTTAGAAAAGGAGGTGGCAGTGGACATGGACGATAGTTATGTCTTTTGTGAAGAATTGGAGTTGGCAGTGCTTATTCCTGAGGTGGACATACTGTGGTTAGAGAGAAGTGTGGTAGTTAGTATTCGTGATTCAGCTGATGTCTTTGTCGTTATGAACAACATTAAGGATTTAGAGCCCGGATGGCTAGTGAGAGAATTAAGCAATGTTATGCTTCTTTTGACCGTTGAGGATGAACTGCAAGTGGAGGAATGCGTGAGGAGGGTAAAGAATAAATGTGGTGATAGCTTAATTGATGTAGTTCCATGGGAGTCTTTTGATTTCCAATTGAGTTATCTTGTTTGGGTCCGATTACAGGAGGTGCCACTTGACCTGTGGCATGTGAATTTCTTTTCTGCTCTTAATGACAATTGGGGAAAATTTATTAAACTGGATGATTGCACCATGGAAAGAAGCTCTATGAAGTGTGCAAGGATGCTAATTCGTGTTTCCAGTTTATCAAAAATACCCAAGTTGGTTATTGGTAGCTCTGTAGGTGTGAAATTCAAATTTCGGGTTGCAATTGAGAACGATGCCGGATCAGAGTTGGCAAGGAGGAGAGATTTTTCGGCGAATCAAAATTTCCGGGATGAGTTAGGCGACCGTTTGAATTTTAAATTTGTGTTGGGACTTGTCAAAGAGATAATTGAGGCGACTAAAATGAGTTAAATTCTCAAACGAGCGAGAATCTTGGAACCGTTGGAATTAATCCTGGTAGCTGTTTTAGATCTTTAGGTGGAGGGATTGGCGGCAAGAATTTGAATTTTACTGGGAAGGAGTTGTTGAATAGGGAAATGGTAATTAATTCTGTCGGGCATAATTTTGAAGGGGAGGAGGATTTTGTGGCAGATTCTATGGGGAGGGGAAAATTGTATCTGATCCAGACTTTCATGAAAGCCCAATTGATTCAAGTCCACTTGAGAGTGTGTCTGGTATGGATTTGAGAAGTGATATTAGGCCAGTCTCTGTTGGGGTGAAAAAATTAAAAGAGAGTTTGGGTCGTCGCTTTACTAGGTGCAAAGTATGTGGAAAAAAAAAAGCGAAAGAAAGTTAGACGAGGAGTTACTAAATTAATTCTGGTTGACAAGGCGGTGATTGATCTTGACTCCGATATCTCGCTTTCTGATCGGGATATTAGAAATAGGAATGAAATTCTTTTAAGAGAAGCTGAGGCCACTTTTGCTGTAAGTAAGGCCTTGGGAATAGATTTTTGCGATGAAAGATCCCTTATAGTTTCAAAACTGGTGAATCTTGATAGGGACGACTAGGTTGTTTCGTGATGTTGTGCGCTGTTGGTGCAGGGCGGATTTGAGCTACGAAGATCCCTCAGTTGGACTACTAGAGTCTTGGGTAAGAGAGAGGAGGTGGGATTTTATATTTACTGGGTGGATCTGTGTGTGAATCGATCTTTCTATTGAGTCAAGTGTCGATTTTGAATAAGGTGTTTTTTAAGTTGAGTCTGTTAAGGGGAAAAGATAAGTTTCAATTTAAAGCGATGTCGGCAAAGGGTTCCTCAGGTGGGTTGAATCGCAATTTGGTTTGAAGAGTTTTTATTCTTTATTGCAATTTGTTGGTGATGAAGAAAAGAGTAGTGGTGGAGAAATAAGGAAAGTATCATGATCATATCAGAAGGTATAAACTCAAAGCAGATGGAAGCTTGGAACGTCTTAAGGCAAGATTAGTTGCTAAAGGATTTAATCAACAACCTGGGATTGACTTTGAGGAGACTTTCAGTCCTGTCATTAAGCCTCAAACAATCCGTGTTGTTCTTACTCTGGCCTTAGCAAAGAAATGGGTGATTAAGCAACTAGATGTGCAAAATGCATTTTTGCATGGTTACTTGAAAGAACCTGTCTATATGGAACAATCACCTGGATTCCATGATCCTACACATTCAGATTATGTTTGTTGCTTATCTCGAGCTCTTTATGGTCTTAAACAAGCACCCTGTGCCTGGTTTGAGCGGTTCAGTAATTTCCTACTCCAACTTGGCTTTACATGCAGCCGGAGTGATCCATCTCTCTTTATTCTCCATCATGAGAAAGGGACCATCTTGCTTTTGCTATATGTAGATGATATAATTCTTACAGGCAGTAGCTCCATCTTTGTTGATGAGTTTATCACTCAATTACGCTCTGAATTTGCTATGAAAGACCTAGATGAAGAAGCCATTAAAAGAGAGAAAAAAAAATTGGAAGGAGTATTCCTATGGCTCGGATACCATGAAAAGATTTGATAGAAGGGAATTTCCTTGATATTTCTGGTTCTTACAATCACTAATTTATATACAAGAGAATTAATCAAAAAATTAATGTGTATGAACACAATTAGAGGGTAAATTTCCTAAACTTCAGCTCATGTTGACTTCCTAAACTTAAGCCTATAATCCAGCCTTTCATCTTGCATTTGATTATTCTTTTACGTTTTCCACAACTTCTGATTTGAGATTTATACCTTCTGATATGATCTTGATACTTTCCTTATTAGAGATTGACTTTCTTTGTGAGTGTTGCATCGTTGATCAAGGCAATTTTAAGCGTGGAGGATGGCTTTCTTTGCCAATTTTTGGTCTCTTTATGGCTTCTTAGAGGCTGCTGTCGTGATGTTTATTGTCGACGGTGTCGCAAGGGGAAGCCACATGTTGTAGGTATTGCACGGGTGTTGAGAGGCGAGATTGGAAAAGTGTGGATGCAGGTCATCATATTAATTGGTATAACGAGATTGTGGGTTGTTGTTTGTGCCAAAAAAAAAAAAGATTGTGGGTTGTTGTTTGTGTTTCCATTGATCTTGTTTGTTTTGTTTTTGGCCTTTGATTTCTTTTGGCCGATGTTATTGCTTTGTTTGTATGTCTTCTTTTATCTAATTAATTAATTAATAAATCATTTTGCCTTAAAAAAAAGGGATGCAAGTAGGGTCATAAGTTTTTTGAATTGAAGACAACTTGTGAGGCAAAGGATGCTCTTTCATCGTGTGTAACGTGTGTTTGTTTACGGCTGCGTGTACGTGAGCGGTACGATTAGCTCCGTTTAGATATTGTATAGATGAGATTACACTGTACAAATCAAATTAGGTACTATATAGATGAGATTATTAAAGAAACAATTGAAACGGATCTAGATTATACTTAAACCTCCGTTTGACCGATGTACCAACTGATCCAAACAGTAGTGAATCGTTGCACTAAACACAGGGCCTACATCAATTGCCCGTCCCTTATAGTTGAAGTGTCTCGACAATTTCAAGTATATAAAAGTTTAGTACTAAATTAGTGATTGATATTACTAGTATTTTTTAGGAAATCTTTACACTGTTTGGTGTTTGGTGGAAGGAAAATGGTGAGCGAAAAGAAAATGAGATAAAAATATAGCATTCCTTTGTTTGCAAGAAGGAAATTATAAGATAGAATATAAAATTATTTTTTTGACCGTAGTTAGTTAACTTTCCTTTTTAATAAGATATTATATTATATATATAAATATATACTAGTATTTTACCACGTGTTTTCACACGTGAGATTGAAGTTTCGAGATGGAAATGATTTTAAGTTACATGTTATGTAATATAATGTTTATGTTAATTTTAAAAGATTAAATTTATCCAAACCCAATAAAAGTGGTAAAATGCTCAATTTGGGGCTAAACATTTGCCGCCGATTTGGGGCCAAACGTTTCAATTTGCACAAAAAGAGACTAAACGTTTTCGGGGCTGCTCAATGTTGGGATTTTTTGGATGGAAAATGGAAGGTGCAATACACGCGCCTAAACGTTTGGCCCCAAATCGAGCATCGCGGCAAACGTTTGGCCCCTAATTTTTTCATTATAAATAAATTTAGTTAGCCATTTGATCAATAATAAAAGTTATAAAATTTTCAGTAATTAGTTATTGAAAAGTTACGCATTACTCCCTTTTTCGCAACTCCCAAATTATTTCACTCTTTTGGGTCAAAGTATTCCTAAATTTGACTCATAATTATAAAAAAATTATATAAAATTAAATTTTAAAAAATTATGTTTTGATTAAGTTAAGCCTTAAGCTTTTCAAAACATATTTTTTGAAAATTTGATTATATATATATATTTGTAATTAAAGGTCAAAGGTAGAATTAGTTTGACCCAAAATAGTCAGATAATTTGAGATGAAGTGAGTATAAAAAAGTAAAAAACTATACGTGAACCAACAAATTCAATAAATTTTCATTAGTTAACAATTTCATCAGCAACGAATCCAATCAAATTCATAATACACAGTTACTAAAAAAGTTATGTAATTATGAAAATACTTTACAGCAACAAATCCAATAACATATAATGATAAGTAATTTTGGTAACAATTTAATCAATAAATATGGTTATCAAATTTACAATAGTTAGTTACTGAAAAAGTTATAACGGTTATAAAAAAATTTATATATGCATCAACAAACTTAAAACCATTTGTTATATCATTTGTCAAATAATTCCGAGACACGATATTTGAGCGTTGGTGTTTCACAAAAAAAAACGCATTTGGAATGAGCGTTTTCTCAAGAACAATGTTTTGTGCGGAAATACAGAAAATCGTGAAGTTGATTTTTTGTCTTCTTAAAAAAACTTTATTTGGTGAATTTAGTTTCCAATAAGCTCTACTCAATTCGAGAGACGACATGTGAGAGTTGTATTTGTTCGCAAAACCATGAAATTAAGGTTTTAGACTTTAAAAAAAGCTTGGTTTGGCGAGGCAATTCTCCAATAAACTCTACTGACTTCGACAATGACATTAGAACGTTTGTTTTTTTTTTTAAAAGAACATTTTGATCATTTTCAAAGAAATAAATAATCTTCCGTGCACAAATGCACAAAATTGTGAAGTCAATGTTTTAGGCTTTGAAAAAAGCTTTCAAAAGAGTTCTACTAACTCCGAAATACGACATTTCAGCGTTGGTTACACAAATAACGCATTCAGAGTGATATTTTCTCAAGAACAACATTCTGCGCACAAACGTGCAAAATCGTGAAGATCAAGTTTTAAGTTTTGAAGAAAGTTTTTTTTTGCAAGCCCACTTTTCAATGAGATTACTCACCCTGAAACATAACATTTGAGCGTTGGTTTTAAAAATAATGTATTTGGAATGAGCGTTTTCCCAAGAACAACGTTTTGCGCACAAAAGTGCCATTGGGAAGTTGATGTTTTAGACTTCTTAGAAAACTTTATTTGGCGAGTTCAGTTTCCAGTAAACTCTATTCAAATGTAATGAAGGGAAACCTAATTTGTACTAATTTTTCAATATATTTCTATGTCACTTTTGTAGTTATTTTCATGCTCCAATGTAGAAATATTGATAACCACACTGTGAAAATTTGATAACCTCATTATGAAATTTCAATAACCTCCTATGAAAATTTGATAACCACACTATGAAATTTCGACTTATTGTGAAATTTTGATAATCTCCTTATAAAATTTTTATAATCACACTATATAATTGGTAACCGCACTATGAAAATTTTAATAACCACACCATAAAAGTTTGATAACCTCCCTATGAGAATGAAACTGTGATATCCTCTCTATGTAATTTTGATAACCTCTACATAAAAATTTCATAACCTCCTTATGAAATTCTATAAACGTCCATAGGAAATTTTGATAAGCATAAATTTTGATAAATTCCCTCCCTATGAAATTTTATTAACCTTCCTATGAAATTTTGATAACCAAACTATAAAATTTCGATAACTTTCGTATAAAATTTTGTTAACCTTCCTAGGAAATTTTAATAATCTTTTTATGAAAATTTGGTAACCTTTGTATGAAATTTTGATAACTACACAATGAAGTTTTGATAATTTTCATATGAAATTTTGGTGACAACACTATGAAATTTTGATAACCTTCTCATGTAATTTTGGTTTGATTGTCAGATTGATTTCTATGTTGTGTCAATTGCATCATTACATCTTCTTCATTGTTTATTGGGGAAAATATGTGCATTAGATCATCTTCTGGCGGACTTTCCTACTTTCTTTCCTTAGTGTTACATACTTCTTATTAAGGCTGAATGGAAAAAATTGGCCCCTGAACTTTCCGTTAATGGTCAAATAAGCTCATGAACTTCAATTTGGACCAAATAAGCCCATGAACTACCAATTTTGGCCAAAATTACCCTTTTTCAAATGATTCCTTAATGGCTCTGTCAAATAGTGCCACGTCAGCAAAGGAAAATTTTCAAGAAAAAAAAAATCAAAAGTTTTTATAGATATGGTTTGGGGGGATTTAAGGTAAAATTAATTATTTTTTATTTCTAAAATTTTTGAAATATTTTTATGAAATTTTTCCTTTTGCTTACGTGGAATTTTTAGTGGTCAATTTTTTTCATTAAGCCTTCTTATTAATAGTATTATTATTCATACTTGAAATTTTTCCTTTTTCTTACGTGGAATTCTTATTAATAGTATTATTATTCATACTTGGAAAATATAAAATATAGTATAACTTTATTTATCCAGTGGGGAGGTCCTTGAATTCCATTATTAAAGTAAGATATAAGAAGTAATATAAAGAAAAAAAATCTTTAAAAGGGTAAGAAAGGCCTAATCTCATTCTGAATTGTTGTTGCACAATAATGAATTAGTTGTTTTATTTGTTACAATGTGAGACATATTACTACACAATCCTCAACCCAGTTAAAAAGAAAAGCAAAGTTATAAATAATAATAAGTAATTTTTTTTTGAAATCTATTGAGTAAAATATTTTATAAATAGAAAATAAAATTAAAAATATTACTAAAATCAATTTTTGACGAATGCTTGTGACGAACCATAAAATCAATTAGGGCTTTACAAAAAAAAAAAAAGAAAACGATTAGACCCGGTGCTAGAGTGGACTCTTAGTTCTAGTGGTTAATGTTCAATCCCTAATAGTCTTAATTACCAAAAAAGAAACATACAAACTTTCCAATTAAGACTTTCTTACATCAAAATAGACATGTCGAAGAATCAAAATGAAAAAGAAATGAAAGACGATTTATGTCTTATTATATCAATTATCAATCTAATTTACATTGATTTTTCTTCTTTTTTTTAAGGTACATGGAAGACATGTTGAACTTTTCCTAGCTTCCAATTACGGATAGTGCATGTACCCAATTTCCCAGATAGAACAATCTTATAGCAATTAACTACTTAAAAAACAAAATTTTTCGTTGAATTTAATTTTGGTTTAATAAATTGGTGACTTTGTAAAAGTTTAATTTTCCTTGTAGCCACCAACGAATTAATTAAATAAATATAAATTTTAAATAAAAAATTTTCAAATAATTTTGGGAAGTATTATAATTATATGGATTTACAATATCTTTCCATAATTAATAAAAAAAATTTTAATGACGAAAGAAGACAATGATTAAAAATTTATTATTCTATAATACTTATTTATGAAATTTCCCAATTAAAATTTTTGAATTCGTGATTTTATATAGTAGTAAGATAAGATAAAATATGATAAAATAAGATAAGAGATTGGTGGTGGTTTTGTTTGTTAATCTAAATTGCGCTTTAATTGATATGTATAGGAAAAAAAAGCAACAAATACAATGGGGGCTACCACTTAAAAAGTCTTAAACAAAATTATAATCCATTGGCAGGAGGGGGGATTTGTGGCCAAGCTTCAAAGAATATTGTGTGTTATGTTCAATGCGATGCTGGAGAATTTAAAGCTTGTAGTGAGCAAGGAGAAACGCTGGAGATATGATCCAATTACCACCGAATTGATTGAGATTATAACAGAGCGTCAAAATTATATGATGGTTTCGACTTTCGATCTTTAGTTTCTTTTTCTAGAGGATAATCATTTGATACACTAACGGTGTAAATTTTGGACTCCACAAGCGGGGTGAGGAGTTCACACATACCCATTTTCAGAATTAGTTTTGTTTTTAAAATTCAAAACTATTCCCTAAAGATAAATGTCAACCCTTACCCCGCATATGTAGTATGCTAAACTCCACTAACGGTGTATTATATATAAATCCTTTTCTTAGTTCATGTACCTCTTAAATTGCATTTGATTCTTTGTGGTTAAGGTTGCAACAATGAAATTCTATGATGATATTGGAACGGTTTTGCACCTCTGGTAAATGGTAATGAATTTATAATGTTCCAAAAAAAAATCTTGGTCTACAGGTTTCTTCCAAGTTAGGAATTTTGTTTAAAAGAGGACCGGAAGAGAAATTTAGAGTAGTTTTTTTTAAGAAATACCTATTGATTATTGTGTATTGATAGGTATTTACTATAAATTTTTATTATGCTTTTAAGTTTTAACTCTATTTATTTATTTTATTTAATATATGGATTTAGATTTTAGAATATTTTAAAATTATGATGGATTTAAAGTATCTTTCCATAATTAAAAAAAAAGTTTAATGACTAAAAAGAACACTAATAAAATAATTAGTATACTAAAATATTAAGAGTATTTACGAAATTTCCCAATTATGATTTTTGAATTCGTTATTTTCCATTTCTTAGGTATTTAGTTTATAACTTTCCTTTTCAATACACAAATATACGAGATCTCTTGTATACAACTATATTGCTAAAAAAAATTATATTGCTAAATTATGCGGTATATACAGATATACATGATTATGAATAATTAATGCTTTGCTTTGTAGTTTATATATATAGGGACGAATGTGTAGGAATGCATTGATATGCATTGATACACCGATACAATGTGCTTCGGGGTGGGAGGATAAAATATTAGAGGGTACGTATATATATCAAGCTTCATTAGTCAATTTTCCTTTTCATTAGGATTATGTGGGAGTGTGGTACTTTGATTCATGATATATTAGGGGTTTAGTCTCAATTTCTCTCATTGCTCTTTTATTAATGTAAACGAGTGACGAATGAATTAGCAGGTAGGCCGGTCTAATGTAGACGATAGCCCTGTGTGATGTGGGAGTTCCCTCCACTTGTTTATATCCCTAGGCTCAGTGGCAGATCTAGGAATTTATTTTAATGTAGGTACAATATTACCTATACATGCATAAAAATTACTTTTAATGATTTATAGACTAACTTAAGGGCACAATGATAAATTAATCAATTAAGGAGGAATACACTTGATCAAGTTGGGGTGTGCACCATCCAAAATTCAACCTAAAATAAGAGGAGTTTTAGAAATTGAGGGTGGGTCCATGACCACCCTCATTTTAACATAGATCTGCCCCTGCCTAGGCTAGATGTGGGAGCTTCCTCCACTTGCTTATATCCCCAATTTATGATTTGATTAATGGAAACTGATACATTTTTATATCTTTATATTATACTAGTTTTAGTTTTCACGTGCGTTGCACGTGGCCCAACATGTTTTGATTGAATATTTTTATGAAATTTTGATAACTACCTTATTACATTTTGATAACCACGTTATGGAATTTTGATAATTTACCTATGAAATATGAAACTTTGATAACCTAACTATGAAATTTTAATAAACCTTCCTATGAAATTCTGTAACCTTCCTAAGAAATTAATAACCTTTCTGTGAGATTTTGTTAATGTAAGACCGAAAAGGGAAAATAAATAAATTTTGGTGTTAATATTAAAAGTGATTATGTATAAGAAAAGGATGTTAGGGTTCAATTATTATAAAAGAAGAGTTTTTGGAGTTGATAGAAAATAGCTTAAATGCAAGAGGACCATTTGGTAATTTTTGTCAATTTGAAAAATATAAAAGAACTTCCCTACTACTTCACGACACATTCTTTCTCCATCTCAGTCTCCCTCTAACCGAAATGCCAAGCTTTCTCTTTCTACATTTTTGGTATGAAAAATACCATAAATTCAACATGCAATAAAGTCTAAATATTCATCTCACCTTGCTCGACCGATTTGCACCATTTGATTGAGATTTTCAAGGTTTCAACAATAGTTTCAAGTGAGGTCTAAATGGTGAAGTATTTATTTGATTTTTATTAATCAAGTATGAGTTGTTAAATTTAGTTTTAAGTTTAATTTGTAATATGTATTTGTTGTATTGGAGGGTAAGAAATTGCATTAGTGAAGCTTTGGAGCTTGTTGAAGCTATTGGGAGCAAAGTAATTTTTGTGGGTAAGTTAAATTGAAAGTTTAAGATTTGATTTGGTGAATGGTTGTCTTGGTGTGGATTTTGGTGTTTAAATAATTGAGAATGGTTGAGTTACTGTAGAGAGAGAGAAATTTTAAGTATGGAAGTGAGAAATTGATGAAAAAGTTTTTTAAAAAAAAAAATTGCTGCTTTGGCCGGAATCTGGAAAAAAAAATCCAGATTCCGGTGGGTTCAGGACATTAGGTGACTAGGAAAAAAAAGAAGAAAAAGAAAAAAAAAGAAAAAAAGAAAGCCATTGGGCTGCACAAGCCCAAGCTACGCAGCCTGCTTGGCAGGCCAGCGAGTGGGCCTGGTGCACGAGCCCAGGTCCCGCGGCGTGCTTGGCAGGTGAGCCTTGGGCCTGTGTAGTCTAAGCCCAAATGTTGGAAAAGAAAAGAAAAATAAAAAAAAAAAGAAATAGAAGAAAAAGAATAAGGAAAAAGAATAAAATATATATATATATATTTAAACGGAATTGGATATAGTAAATTGAAGAGTTAAAATTACTATTTTACCCTTAGATGGGTAAAATTACCTGTATCACCCTTGTGATGCTATATTACAAAAATTACCCTTAGAAGAGGAATTTAAAGAATTCAACTTCATCGGTTGCGTGAAAAATTTAAATAATTATCGTACAACTCCGTAAATTTCATTGGAGCATAAATTCCCGTTTTATCCTTGGAGTTGGTAATTACCATATTACCCTTAATTAGTAAAAATGTACTAATTTATCCTATTAAGCCACGATTTTGAAATCGATCATATTTACATTGCAGAATAAAGCAGATGAAGTATTGGAATTGTACATAAGCAGCAGAAAGACTACTTTATCCCTAGAAGCGAAATGACCATTTTACCCTTAAGTAGAAAAAGTGTACAAATCTATTCTGAACTACGATTTTGAGTCCGATCAACTAGGGTCAACAACTATGGCATGTAAAGAATGTCACCGTATCTTGAGAGAGTAAAATTTCCGAAATACCCATGATATGCAAATTTACTATTTTGCCCCTAAGAGCGCGATACAAATAATTAAACTTTAAGATCGTATAATCAGGATTTGAAAGTTACCGTAGTGACTCTTTTGTGTAAAATTATTGTGTTACCCTTGATCGATGAAAATTACCATTATGCCCCTTAGTCGTAAAATTGACGCAATTACCCTTATGGGTGGAAATGAGAGGATTTGAGCTTGTTACTCACATTAATTAATTCATATGTACGTTGTGAAATCAATAATAAGTGAAAATGACCATTTTACCCCCGAATGAGTAAATTACAACTTTGCCACTAGAAAAGGATTTGACTTATCTAATCACGTTAATTGGACATCTAAGGTTAAAGGATCACCGTAACAGCTTTAAGATGTCAAAATTACTGTTTTGCCCTTGGTTGGCTAAAATTACCTTTTACCCCTGGTTGACTAAATTACAGTTTTGCTCTTAAACGCCGGAAATGATTAATTGAACTCTAGAAAGGTATTACAAATTCAAAACTCGTCTTACAACCTTGAAGGACTTATATAGACATGCTAAGATCGTTTAAGTGAGATCATGGGGCTTGGGTTATGTGTTTCTTGTAATTTTATTCTATTTATTATCTGGCTGTTTTGATATCTTTGTTTTATTCTGGTTTATTGCTTTGATTACGATTCTGGTTTTAATAATTTTCTTGTGTTGGACGTACTTCTCAATCAGACGGCTGAGGCACTGATCGAGACATCGGCTAGGCTCACAGTGGATTGACTTTGGGGGTGTACGAGTCCCCTGAACTGTGAGTGGGCTGTCCTCAACGGATAACCCGTTGAGGAACTATTTTATTACTGTTTTACTAAATTGTTTTATAAATGGTTTTAAATAAATTGTTTTGGGTGCATGAACGATCTTTGAAAATGGTTTTGAACTGTTGGTAAGCATACGGGGACTCGTGGACTAGACGCAGTCTAGGGAGTACGTGTGGCTGATTTGGTGGATTACTAGCTAGTAGTTAGACTTGATTGGCGAACCATGAGTTGAGTTTGGATCCACATGGTTCGTCGCTCCAGGCCCGACACGCCATATTTATTTACCGGTTCAGCGTGTGCATGGGAGAGCTAAATTGGGTGTGCTGCGACCACCACGCAGTACCGGACCCAAGCTAACGTCAGGGGAACGGGTTTGTTTGGAAAAATAAGAAAAATGATATTTTTACTAGTTATTTGATGATGACGAAAATGCCCCTGACGGTTCCGGAGGCTGACTCAGGCCAAGGTCACTCCGGATAGGTTTTATTGGCAGCCCATTTGTTTATGAAATGATAAATGATTTCTTGTACTTGATTTATTGCTAACCATGTTTTTTTATAACTTGGTTTTCTTATCTGTTTTGGTTGTGAGTGCACCCCACCCTCTTCTAGTTCTCTTTTAAGGGTGGCTCACTCACTGGGTACATTCGTGTACTCACCCCTCAAATTCCTGTTGACTTTTCAGGTAGCTAGGATCACCGTTTTCCTTGACGATCGAGTCGGTGGCGTAGGTAGTGATCCCTCCATTTAGAGGTACTTCTCACTACGTGATGGGTCCCACTGGCAATTGTCTTTGTTTTTGCGATCTCTTGTTCCTCGTTTTTGTTTCACTTTGATTTTCGGTTTTCTCTATTGACTTATGGTTTCGGTTTTTAAATGTTGCAGCGTTTTCACTACCGTATTTGTTTTTAATATTTCCGCTTTTACTCTGATTTGCAAACCTCAGTATTTCAGATTTATACTCAGTTCATGTTTTCGGTATTTTTATCTGGTATTGACGCTTCGTGGAGCCTTGGTGCACGTGACCGGCCGGCACGTGTTTCGAGGTAACACGACGGTTGTCCGTGCTCGACTTCTGGGTCGGGGCGTGACAGTTAATCTCCCTATAATTTTTTGATACTATAGTACGAAATATCGACAATCTCTCTATAAAATTATATATCATTATCAGGTTGAGCTCCTCCATTTATTACTATATAAATCATTCATATTAAGCTCTTCCATTTCTAGATCGAGCTCGTCCGTTCAGTCATACAAACATATATAATTCATATTGAGCTCCTCCCTTTGATAGTATATACATATACATATTTGAATTGAGGTCCTCCACTTGGTAGTATATAAAGCACGTTATCAAACAGAGTTCCTCTATTCAACATTCCTCCATATAGCATATTATCAATTTGAACTCCATTCATTCAACATTACCCCCTTTGAAAAATCGTTTTAATCAATCATCAAACATAGTATTGAAAATAATGAAAAAAATAAGTTAAAAAGAGTGATAAAGGAAAATGAAATTCCCAAAGCACGACAGGAAGTTACTATACCTAGACAGTACGTAGTTTTTTTTTTTTTTTTATAATTGCAAACATAACATAAATTTTAAAATGGAAAAAGAAAAATTCGAACTCTTTTCATGGCCATTGTATCTTATGGACATACGTTTAAGAAAAATGATACCAAAATTACAAATGCAACAATCATATATTTATCATCATCATCATTTTTTTTCTACATATTTATTATCATCGTTAATAATTTGGATAAGTAGTTAGAAATAAATAAATATATATATATATAATAGTTTGAGTAATATTTAAACTTAAAATTAAATCATAAGTAAATAATAATATATATAGTAGAAATTGGGTTGGCCAATAATAATATAATAATATATATAACGTAAAAGTCTAATTTTAAGTAATGACAATTTTTTTTAAAAAAAAAGTAATGGCAATTTAGATATATTTTTGAAAAAAAAAGGTACAATCGGAAAACATAAAGTTTCCCATTATTTGTACTTTTATATATAATATAGAAATAGATTTGGAGAAATTATTGATTTTGTCTCATTTCGGCCCAGTAGGCCCATTAGACTCGTTTTAGTCCATGAAACCAAATTACCAAGCCAGATGTCTTGAAGTCTAAATCTGATATTCTTAGACCCAATTCGTTAATATGGAAGCCCAAAGAAGGAGTTCAAGTCCAATCAGTAATTATGATGCAGTAATGATTCAGTCGTGATGTAAGCATTGTTAAATCCTATTTAAAGGATGACTTTACAAGAGCAGTTTTGGAAGAAAATTCATAACTTTTGATACATAGCTCAGAAAAATGCAAATGAGGTATCGTTGGAAAGAGGATTTCAAGATCTACAACTTTTATGTTTATCTCAAAACCTAATTCTGCCATTCCGGTGGATGATTTTGCCCTTGAATTTTCTGGACAGAATTGATCTTCTCTTAAACCGACTTGGAGAATGTTTTGGACGAAAAATTCAGATGCTAAAGATGATGTGGAGCATTCCTATTGGCCACATGGATCCTAATTAATGAGGATAATCTAAATTTTTATTATTTTAAAAATGAAATAATTAAAATATTATTTAATAATGGCAATTTAGAAATATATTTGAAAAAAAAGGGTACAATCGGAAAACATAAAGTTTCACATTATTCGTACTTTTATATATATAGTATAGATAAATCTAAACTTAAAAATCCTTGATCTGAAATATTTAAAATACCCTTTTTAATTTTAAAATTTTAGTTATATTTTTAATAAGATATTATATAATATATATATTAATAGATATTGATAAGATAAACTATTACGTAATAGTATTAGTTGACTTTCCATTTCTTAGGTATTTAGTTTATAACTTTCCTTTTCAATACACAGATATGAGTTATACAAGATCTCTAGTATACAACTATATTGCTAAAAAAATTATATTGCTAAATTATGCCGGATATATACAGATATACATGATTATGAATAATTAATGCTTGGCTTTGTAGTTTATATATATAGGTACGAATGTGTAGGAATGCATTGATATGCATTGATATACCGATAGAATGTGCTTCGGGGTGGGAGGATAAAATATCTAGAGGGTACGTATATATATCAAGCTTCATTAGTCAATTTTCCTTTTCATTAGGATAATGTGGGAGTGTGGTACTTTGATACATGATATATTAGGGTTTAGTCTCAATTTTTTTTTTTTGGTTAAAGGTTTAGTCTCAATTTCTCTCATTGCTCTTTTATTAATGTAACACGAGTGGCGAATGAATTAGCAGGTAGGCCGGTCTAATGTAGATGATAGCCTTGTGTGATGTGGGAGCTTCCTCCACTTTTTTATATCCCTAGGCTCAGTGGCAGATCTAGGAATTTTTTATAGGGTATGTACAATATTCCCTATACATGCATAAAAATTATTTTTAATGGCTTATAGACTGACTTAAGAGCACAATGATGAATTAATCAATTAAGGAGGGACACACTTGATCAAGTTGGAGTGGGCATCATCCAAAATTTAACCTAAAATAAAAAGAGTTTTAGAAATTGAGGATGGGTCCATGTCCACCCTCATTTTAACATGGATCTGCCCCTGCCTAGGCTAGCAAAGTTGAATATAATATAGACGATAGCCTTATATGATGTGGGAGCTTCCTTCACTTGCTTATATCCCCAATTTATGATTTGATTAATGGAAATTGATACGTGTTATATATATATATATATATATTTACAAATAAAATGTGATTGGCTTGGATGATAAAATATTTGGGTATACTCATTCAATCTCATTCATTACATAAATTGGACTAGACTAGAGAGTAGAGAGTAGAGACGCGTTGTATCAAGCTTAACTTTTCTTTTCAATAGGATTATAGTCCATATGAATAACATATAAATAAGGCTAAAAGGTTAAATAGGGGCTGACCTTTAAGGAAAATGTCATTTAAGGGCCTAAAGTCTGGAAAAAGTCAAATAGATACCCAATCTATTCGATATAGGTCAATTCAATCCAAATCGTTTATTTGGTATGCGCGTGTTTTACACGCTCTATTAATTCCATTAAGTTAAGTTTACATTTTTTAAAAATAATTTTCTAATAACACATTTAACAATAGAAAATTTTTAATTTATATATTTTTGTTTAGAACAAGTCACCAAACCTAAATCTTTGCCAAGCTCCATTGCTCCTCCGCTGTCACCTGCTCCCGCACCCGCTTTCTTCTCGCAATCTCCTAATTTTCTCCTTCTTTAATAAGAAAAATCAGTTAGCAATATTTTAAAGAAATTAAGACCTTGCTTATGCAAAATTATAGTAGTAGAAATCAACAACAAACGTAAAAGAATGGAGAAGTGGTAGAAGCAGAACGGTAGAGTAAAAAAAGATGATGATGAAACAAGCAAGAAGCAGAAGCAAAAGAACCCCAACAAGAAACGCAGAAGCTTTCCCTTTTGGTAATTACAGGAAATATTATTGACTAACTAGTAAAATTTCCTTTCCCCTCTTCATTCTTTTTCTTATTCTCAAAAGATCTAGAATCTTTTTTCTTTTATTTGAAAGAATGAATTTATTGAAATCATAAAAGAGGGCAGCAGCAACATCAAAGTAGAGTTTAAAATGTATAGCAAGATAGAAAAGAATATATCAAAAACAAAAGAAGATGGAGAACAAGCAGCAAATTAACATAAAAAACCCTAATTTAAATTAGCGGAATCCTTTTTTCATCTTTTCTTTTTTTATTATAATTAAAAAACCCCTAATTTCTTTATCTAAATATTAACGTTATTTAATTAACAATAATTAATTGTAATTATTAAAAAATAAAATCAACGGTGCTAGTTTTGTTGTGTACCACGTGTCATCATCTGGCTAAATTGATCCTACAGTTGTGAAAAATTCAAGAGCCACGTGTCATAATCTAAATTCATGACGCGCTCTTAATTTTTTGTGTGAGACACGCTCCATCCTATCTAACGGTTTGGACTTATTTGATCCAAATCGAAAAGGTTGGACACTTATTTGACCTTATTGAAAAGTTAGGCCCATAAATGACCTTTTCCCTAAAGATCAGGCCCCTATTTGAACTTTTAGCCAATAAATAAACTATATACAAAACAATATAATTACTTAACTTTTTCATTTCCAATATACAGATTTACAAGATCTCAAGAAATAACGTATTATACAGTATATACAGTATATATGCACGATTGAACGTGTGCACAACAATGCATTGTTTTGTATTATAGATTTACAAGATCTCAAGAAATAACATATTATACAGTATATATAGATATACACGATTGAATGTGTGCACAACAATGCATTGTTTTGTATTATCCAGTTCAGTCCTAGAGAATGTGCAAATACATGGCTTCCAACGTATTATACAGTATATACAGATATGCACGATCCAGTTCAATCCTAGAGAATGTGCAAATACATTAGCTTCCAACGTATTATATAGTATATACAGATATGCACGATTGAATGTGCGCACAACAATGCATTGTTTTGTATTATCCAGTTCAATCCTAGAGAATGTGCAAATACATTGGCTTCCATATTTACAAATTAAAGCAAACAAATCTCTAATTTCAACTAATCTCTAATTTCAACTATAACTACCAAACATGACAAATACACAAACAAATAAATTATAAACTAAACTCATATTTCGTGAGACCTAGAACCCAAGACCTCATGGTTCAGGTACAATGGAACTAAGAGTCCAGTACTCTACCACCAGACCAAATGTCCGATGACATTTTGTAGTTAAATATATATATATATATATATATGTAGGAATGCATGTATATGCATGCATATGATTCCCTCCCCTTCCCCCAACCCAATCTATAAATAGTGTACAGAACAAAACTAAAAAAAATAAATGTAAAAAAGTCTCTACTTCATACTTCAATGACTATAATGGGGCTCATCCAACAGCTCTTCTCTTTCCCCCTCCTATTTACTTCCATACTCTTGTTCATAGCTCTGAAACACTTGTGGAAACATTATTGTAACAAAGCCTTCGCTACGAAGAGGCCGCTGCCTCCTGGGCCTCGAAAGCTGCCACTCATCGGTAACTTGCACCAAATGTACGGCCTTTTACCACATCATCAATTGAGAGTCTTGGCCAAGAGATATGGTCCCTTAATGCATCTAAAGCTTGGTGAAATGTCTACTCTTGTTGTTTCGTTGCCAGAAGCAGCCAAGCAAGTTATGAAGACGCACGACTTGGTCTTCCTGGATAGGCCTCAACTTCTTGCTGCCAAGATACTTTCATATGATGCCCAAAGCATCGGATTTAGCCCTTTTGGTTTTTTTTGAGACAAATGCGAAAGACTTGTGCATTAGAGCTCTTAAATTCGAAGCGAGTGAAGTCATTCAGATCAATAAGGGAAGAAGAGGCCCAGAATATGATTGAATCCATTGCCTTGTCCGGGGGCAATCCGCTAAATCTTACTCAGAAGCTATTCTCATTAACCAACAACATAACTTCCAGGGCTGCATTTGGTTGCAAGTGCAGGGATCCAGAAGAGTTCAGGTTGGCAATCTTAGAGTCTGATCGGGAACTGGGTGGAGGATTCAATATACCTGATATATTCCCTTCAATGAAACTTCTTCATATATTTAGTAGGATGAAGCCTGCACTGGAAAGAATTCAACCAAAGATTGACAAGATACTTACTGATATAATTGACGAGCATAAGTTGAAAAGAGAAATCAGAAAGTCGAGCAATGGTGAATTTGGGGAAGAAGATCTAGTTGATGTGCTGCTAAATCATCAAGAGTTTGGTGACCTTGATTCCCTCTTACAACTGACAACATTAAAGCTGTCATTTTGGTATGTCCATATACGAACTTTCATATCTCAGCATATCTCAACATTTTTCAAGCTGAAATTAACCCTTTCAAATCTATTTTACAGGACATGCTCACTGCAGGAAGTGATACTTCAGCAACAACCATGGAGTGGGCTATGTCGGAAATGATGAAAATCCCAAACATTATGGCAAAGACACAAGCTGAAGTAAGAAATATCTTAAATGGAAAAAAGGAAATAAAAGAGAAAGACATAGAAGGAATCCCTTACTTGAAACAAATTATAAAAGAAACCCTCAGGTTTCATCCTGCTGCTCCCTTGCTAGTACCAAGAGAAGCAAGGGAAAGATGTGAAATAAATGGATATGAAATACCTGATAAGACAAGACTCATCGTGAATGCATGGGCAATAGCAAGGGGATCCAGAATACTGGGAAAATCCTGAATGCTTTGAACCAGAAAGGTTTCATGAATCTTCCATTGATTTCATAGGGGCAAACTTTGAGTTCATCCCATTTGGAGCTGGTAGGAGGATCTGTCCAGGCATCTCCTTCGGTGTTGCAAATATGGAACTTCCACCTGCCTTGTTAGTGTATCATTTCGATTGGAAACTACCGAATGGGCGCAGACCTGAACAGCTTGACATGAGTGAGTCCTTTGGAGTTAATGTTAGGAGGAAGAACAATTTGCAGTTAATAGCCACACCTTATGTTCCATTGTCCAAGTGCCTTCAGCAATGATCGATGATGGTTGGATAAACAAGAAAATTTTCCTAGCGTCCAACCAGCTGCATGAAACATTGAAGCACCTTTAATTAGTAATGTGTTTGTAATGCAGGAAATATGATCTTAAATTCGTTTCAATATTTCTCTTTTCATGTTACTATCAGTGGCAATTAGATAATTTTCGTCTTGTCCTGGAATAATGGAATGAAAACACTCATTCAACTGAAATACAATAATATGCAAGTTTATTTATAATTATTACTAATCCCAGTCGTAAGGATTGAGACGTAATATATTAAAATGTAAAGGAGCATCATTTCTGCGTATTCTGCCGACAACAGATTCCAAAAGATAGAACCAGCATACTTGCCATGACTAAATTCCAAAAGTATTCTGCCGACAACAGATTCCAAAAGATAGAACCAGCATACTTGCATGACTAAATTCCAAAAGTTGAAGGTCAACGGAATTAAGAGGAAGAATCTACATAAAAGGGGGTTTCTCTGCTTCGAGAGTTTCAATGACCGATGATGGGGCTCCAACATTTATTCTCCTTCCCTCTCCTCTTAACTTTCCTACTCTTCTTGTTCATGGCTGTGAAACACTGCAGGAAAGAGTCTAAAGCCTACACCACAAAGCAGAAGCTACCTCCTGGGCCATGGAAGCTGCCACTCATCGGTAACTTGCACCAAATGATTGGTTTACTACCCCATCATCGCTTGAGAGTCTTGGCTAAGAAATATGGACCCTTGATGCATCTACAACTTGGTGAGGTGTCTACTGTTGTTGTTTCATCGCCAGAAGCAGCCAAGGAGGTAATGAAAACACACGACCTTGTCTTTCTGGACAGGCCTCAACTTCTTGCTGCCAAGATACTGTCATATGATTGCAAAAGCATGGGATTTAGCCCCTATGGCACTCTTTGGAGGCAACTCCGAAAGATTTGTGTATTAGAGCTCTTAAGTGCTAAGCGTGTGCAGTCATTCAGATCAATTCGAGAAGAGGAAGTCCAGAAGATGATTGAATCCATTGCCTTGTCTGAGGGTCAACCTGTAAATCTCAGCCAGAAACTATCCTCATTAAGCAACCACATAACTGCCAGGGCTGCATTTGGTTCCAAGTGCAAGGATCAAGAAGAGCTCATATCAGCAATCAAACAATCTCTGGACCTCGGTGGAGGTTTTAATGTGCCTGATATATTCCCTTCACTAAAATTTCTCCATCTCTTTAGTAGCATGAAGCCTGCACTGGAAAAAATTCATCAAAAGATTGACAAGATATTTACAGATATTATCAATGAGCATAAGCTAAAAAGAGAAACCTCAAAGTCTAGCAGTGACAAATTTGGGGAGGAAGATCTAGTTGATTTGCTGCTAAATCATGCTGAAGAGTGTGCTGACCTTGAATTTCCTCTGACAACTGAGAACATCAAAGCTGTTATCCTGGTATGTCCCCAGATGAACTTGGATGTATGAAACTTTAATCTAGCATAGTTTTTGTTTGGCTGCATAAGCTCCTTTTTTTTTCTCCTTTTGTAGGACATCTTCACAGGAGGTACTGATACTTCATCAACAACCATGGAGTGGGCTATGTCAGAACTGATGAAAAACCCAAATATGACTGATAAGATACAAGCTGAACTAAGAAATGTCATCAAAGGAAGCAAGGAAATAAAAGAGAAAGACATACAAGAAATCCATTACTTGAAATTAGTTATCAAAGAAACCCTAAGGCTCCATCCTCCGGGTCCTTTACTACTACCAAGAGAAGCAAGAGAAAGATGTGAAATAAATGGGTATGAAATACCCAATAAGACTAGACTCATTGTTAATGCATGGGCGATAGGAAGGGATCCAGAATACTGGCAAAATCCTGAATGCTTTGAACCAGAAAGGTTTCATAATTCTTCCATTGATTTCAGAGGGGCAAATTTTGAGTTCATCCCATTCGGAGCTGGCAGGAGGATGTGTCCAGGCATCTACTATGGTGTTGCAAATATCGAACTTCCACTTGCCTCGTTATTGTATCATTTCGATTGGAAGTTGCCTAATGGTCTCAGACCTGAACAGCTTGACATGAGAGAGTCATTTGGAGTGAGTGTTAGGAGAAAGAATAGTTTACATTTAATAGCCACTCCTTATGTTCCTTTGTCCATGTGAATTCAGCAAAGATAGAAATGGATACGTGAGAATTTCCTGGTGTCCAACCAGCAGGAAACCTCTAAGCACCTTTAATGATTGTTACTCTTTAACGCATTTTACGTTTGAATAAAAGACATAGATGGGAACAAAGACTACATACCAGGAAGTATTCAAAGGATAAAAACACAATTTTTTTTTATCCCAGATATCTACTCTGTTTAGATCAGGAATTAAATTATTATGTTTGGGGGTAGAAGCACCCTAGAATACTTGTAATCAGAAAGAGGTATCAATATATATAAGTTAGGATTCAATCTCACCCTTAAACCTCTCAGTGGAATATGCAAAGTAGATGATGAGTTGCTGCTGAAGGCTAGTTTTGCATCATTGCTTAAAATATTTTAGCTTGGCACAACCTCAAGGAGCTACGAGTGCTGGCTTTAGTGAGCTTGATATATTTCCTTGCCCAAATTTCCCCATTCTGCTAGAACAGTAATGTCAGCAACAAAAGTATGCAAAATAGTCATTCGGGTTATAAAGGATGTTCTTGGGCAATGGATCATAAATTTTTGCTCTCAACCAGGTGATTGCCTTGACTCTTCTGTAACATGTAAATGAGCCAAATCTGAAAACAATCCAATGCAAATAGTAGGAGGATAAATGCAGGCATATCTTCTCATATCCTAAATACTAAACTACTGCTTTCTCAATTGCCATAACAATGTCAAAGGAAATTCCCAAAAAATGATTAAGAAAGGAAACTTCGACACAAAGAAGAGCATCGGAATGAACAGCAGAAGAAGCAAGTACTTTTATCAGAGAATAAAATAAAAAATGTTATGTATATACAGATACGTGATTTACCTACTTTAGTTACCAACCAAATTTTAAGGGAGATTCCAGAAGTTTATTTACGTTACTCTGGTTGCATTTGTATGGATAAATGATCTTAATAACAGGGAGGTACTCGATTTTTATTTAGAAATGCAGGTATGATAGGAACAAAATTGAGAAAGCAAAAGGTCATCCATGTTATTAAACTAGAACTAGCCATTTGCCACTGAGTAGAAGCTCCCAGATAGGAGAAAACCAGGGCAGAGCCTAATATCATCACTGCATTTGGAGCAGTAGTTAAAACAAAGGAATCTAATGCAGGTACACACACAGATGAATAAGTGGCAATTTATTTTAAGATACAAAAGATTGAGTAGAGTTAAATAATAAGGTGATAACATCAACTAACATGTCAGAGAGAGTTGATATGCACACATGAGGGTTGCAACAAAAATTACTGCTGTACAAGTTAACAGAAATATATCATAGACTCAAACATGGAAGATGTGGTCTGTCAAACAAGGAAAAAATTGTCTAATAACTGGGCATATGCTGAAAGAATAAGAAAACATACTTGTAGACAACTTACTTCTTCCCAATATGTAATACTAACATAAGTAAAAGGATGGTTTGGATCAACTATCAAAAATAGGAACCTTCTTCCTTCGATGCAAATAAACAAAGCTACCTTAGCCTATGCTCTAAAACATAAACTTACAGTGTTAACAGTACCTGTCTACCTGAGCATTGGAGAACATGGAATCCTACAAGTTTAATCAAAATGCCTATGTCTGCTCTGCATTTTCTGGTCTGACTTTCAATGTATCAAAACCTGCTGGCACCAGGCGTCTATCTTCTAGCTTTTTGAACAGAGTCATTGCCAATTGATTTTTACCACACTGGCAAAGTCCATTGTGGAGGTCAGATAAAGTATCTGAATCAGGAACCATTGATGTATCAATCATATCATTTAAGACATTTGCTGCTCCATCATAATCCTCATTCTTGCAAAAGGTAGAAATCAACATTTTAAAAGTACGTTCATTTGGATGGAAGCCAGTCCTGACCATGCTCTTGTAAATCTGGAACGCACGGTCAGAGTTCTTTCTTACACACTGGCCAGTAATAAGGGCAGAAAACGTAGCAGCATTTGGACATAACTTCTCCTTATCAAGTTGTTTGAACAGATAGGCAGCTTTTTTGGTCTTACCTTCCTTGCATAGTCCCAGTATCAATGCATTATAAGTTAGTACATCAGCCTTTACCCTGTTCTTTGACATTTCCTCAAAAAGCCTGTTGCTCATCTCAGTGTTGCCAACTTGGCTGTACCCGTTGATTAAAGTATTGTAAGTTACAGCAGTTGGAGCCACATTCAGGGCTTTCATCTCATTGAAAACCTTGTTTGCTTCATGTACTTTGCCTTCCTTACAGAAACCATTCATAAGAGTGTTAAAAGTAACCACATTTGGATGCACACCATCTTTTGCCATTGAGTTTTTAAGCTTCATAGCCAAGCTCATAAGACCCTTGTTACAATGCCCTGCGATCAATGTATTATAAGAAGCAATGGTAGGACTAAAACCCATACTCTCCATTTCTCTCAACACCTCCACAGCCTTCTCAAGTTTTCCCGACTTGCAATATGCATTAATAACAATATTAAAAGTGTATACATTGGGAGATATCCTACACTGCTGCATTTCTCTGTAGAAACTTAAAGCAATATCCACTCTATCTAAATCAAGCAAAGAGCTCAAATACGCATTACACGACTTAATAGTAGGCAAAAACCCATAATCCTTCATCCGACAAAAAACATCAGTAGCATTCCTAAACTTCTTTAGATGAGCAAAACTCTTGAACATTAAGTCGAATACATGAGGAGAAGAATCACATATTCTATAAGAATACAGCAACGACTCAAATAACTTGGCTGTGAATTCCAAAGAACCGGATGCAATAACATTCCGAAAGACTGATTCTGCAGACTTAAATTTCCGGTTTTTGGTGAGAATGTGGAGTATCATTGAATGAGTTTCAAGGGAATGCGAAGAGGGGTTTTGAGTTTTAACCCAATTGAAGAACTCAAGAGAAAGAACATGGTCCTTTTGAATCTTCAACAAAATATGCTTAACTCTAAATTGGGTCAAGTGGGTTGACAAAGAATTAAGCTTATCCCAATCAGAGTGAATGAGATGGCTATGTGCAACATTAACAAAGTCGAGGTCTTGACCTCTGGCTTCAGGGACTGTTCTAAACGGTATTGGGATTGGTTTCCAATTCCTTCCCCTTGAATTCCCATCAAGAAAGGGTTTTAAAGAATTGGCTTTTACTTTAACAGAGTCAATCAAAGTTGAGAATCGACGAATTGGGAAATGATTATTCATGAAACAACCAGATAGCAGAAAACTTGCACTATAGAACGACCACCAATAAAATTGAATGGAAATAGATCAAAAGGGAACAAATAATGGGAAGCTTATAATTTTCTTAAAAACCTGAAGACTATCATGCTTTGGTGACCGCAGCTAGCCAGGTACTGAAGAAGAAATGGAGGTTCCTCTGCTTTCAAAAGCTCCAGATCTTTGGGTCCTATGGCTTTCAGGTTAGTAAGAAAGAGTTGGCCAGGGCTACAATGGAGAAAATAGAAAAAAGTAAAAAGGATGGACTTTGATTTGGGCTTTTATGGGCTTGCATAGTTAGCTTTGTATTATTGTAATGGGCCTTTAGGTACTTTCAAAAGCTTCATATCTTGGGCGTTCAGAATGAATAAATATTTTAGTCCAATTCAATTCAAATGTTTTCCTCAAATTTGACTCTCTTTTTTCCCAATAAATTAGGAAAATCATCGCATCTATTGTAATTGAATGTTAGCATACTATACAAAAAATGGGATTATAAGGTTGACACATTTTTTAGGGTATACTTTTTTAATATTAAATAAATTCATAGGGTATACTTTTTTAATATCAAATAAATTCATAATTTAATTTAAAATATGGTATGAGTCAATATTTTAATTCGCTTATGGAGATTGAAAACTATCCATATAATAATTAAATTGAGAAGAATTATCAATTCGATGTGGTTTAGTACCAAATTGAACAACTTTGAAGGTTTGACACTAAATTGAGCGTTTTTTTAAATATTCAGTACTAAATTGAACAACTTAAATCCATGTAGATAACGGAAAAACAGAATTAACGGAGGTTCGTCTCGGAACCTACTAAATTGAACCAATTCGATAAAGTTTAGTGTTAATTTGAGCAACTTTG
Organism: Corchorus olitorius; assembly: GCA_001974825.2. Taxonomy (NCBI): domain Eukaryota; kingdom Viridiplantae; phylum Streptophyta; class Magnoliopsida; order Malvales; family Malvaceae; genus Corchorus; species Corchorus olitorius. The sequence continues at coordinate 28,901 of AWUE01021573.1, forward strand.
AAGGTTTACTAGATTGAACATGATACGAATCTAGTTGTGATAAATTCAAATCTACCCTTGAAATCCTCCAAAGATCAACTTGAAAACACCAACTCAAGACTTGATGAAATCAATAGTCTTCAACAAAGCTCTCTTCTTCTTTTGTCGGCCTTCGATGATTAATTAGACCTAATTGTTTGCTAGGATTCTACAAGATTGAAGAAATCCTAAGTATGTTCAAACTAGAACAATGAAGCTAAATTCTCAAAGATGAACTCTTATTCTTGAAAACTTAACTTGGTTTACAAGAGGTGATATCGATCCCTTATATAGGCACATGGGTCGACATAAACCTAATCCTAAAGTGATATGGGCGGGTGTAGACACCCATTTTTGTCCATATCCTTTCAATTTAAATTAATTTATTTCTTAATTGGCATTAGGATCAACTAGGGGCATTTCAGTCATTTTCAAAATCTAGGGGCATTTTAGTCATTTGCACATTCAGGGGCATTTTAGTCATTTTAAGTTCAGGGGCACGTTGGTCATTTTAAGTCCACTTTTAATTTAGATTAGCTAATCCATCTTGGTCATTTAGATTGCATTTGAAAAATCCAAAAAATTTTAGTATGAACACCTTTTGCATTTTTGCATATTTAAGGACTTAGTTTCATATAGTATTTTGCGTTTTAATCTTCTATTGAAATCAATTTTATTTTTTAAATTTGCATAGGAAGCATATCATGGTCACTTACTAGTTAACTTTTTTTTTATTATTATTAGATGTTATTTGCAAGAAAAAGCCAAAAACAAAAACATGATAATGATGATACTTCCTTTTAAGTGGCATTTAAATTTATCCCATGTTGCATTGTATATCCCGTCATTTTAGCTATCATTTTAGTAGTCTAATTTGGGCATTTTAGCTACGATTGGAATTCAATTAGGATAACTCCTTCACATTGCACAGGTAGAATCTCCATTTTCATTTATAGCATTGTTATTACAAAAAAATACAATACAAAAAAGAAGAAGAATGGCCTTCATTTTACATGTGCATTTACAAGAATACCAAGAAGATTTTAAGTTTTTTCTCTCCTCGGGTTCCATGGCTATGAAGATTTGGAAAATCCCATTTGGAGTTCCTTAATGGGCCGAGATTACCTTTCCTCAAGCTCGCCAAACACATAAGGTTCAAGCTTTGCTGCCTTATCTTACGGGTTCCTGCACACATAAACCAGATGCCAATGTCAAAATATTGCTGCATTTTCCAGACCAAATATCACCCTAATATACTCAATAACCATGAGCAACACATTCACAAGGGAAGATACAAGCGACCACCTCAGGCAAACAAGACAGCAGTGACTAGTCATTTATGGGGGTACAACAATCATCAATTCGCATTTTGGCACACACCAAACAGAAGCAATCAATTTCAGTTTTACACAGGCTCCATAGGCATTGTCACAAGCATTTCAGGGGCAAGCAAATTCAACAAGTTCATGCATAAAAAAACCAACACGCAAAGCAGAGGATTCAATCCCATTTATCAAGCTAACTTCCCAAGAGGTTACAAGAGAGAGAAGGAAAGAATTTACCTAAGGGAGCCGGTCAACAAAGCCAGCTCATCCATCTTTGCCAAGGGCTTCTGATCCTTATCCTCTGCCATTCTTATCCCTTCAACAACCTGCAAAGAGACAAGAAAATTTGGTTAAGAGCAAAAATAGGAGAGGGGAATCGGTTGGTTCAGGAACCTAAAAAGAAGCAGAATTCAGCTCCCTTTTTCCGGATACACTACAACTCATCTCTTCTCTCCCGAAGAAAAATTGAGTAGCTTCTCTCGAGACTCTCTCTCATTTTTTCCTACCCTCATTCTCTCACACCACCTCAAGACTCTCTACACACATCTCATCATAGCACATCCTTTTCCCTCAAGAATCTCTCCCATTCCATCGAAAATAACTTCCATCCTTTCTCGTCAAAAAAGCACACCAGGTACACATATACGGCAACCTCACCCTTTGATACAGAATTCACAGTCTCTCACTCTCAAATTCTGGGATCTCTCTACACGACATCACAATCCACAGAAAAAAATCCTCTGACCACTCTCAAAATCCTCACTCTCTCATCTCTCTCTTCACAACACTGAATCACACACTAAAAATCCACAGTTGCTCTCAATTGACACCTCTCCAGATTCTCTCTTCACACCTCTCCATTTTTTTTCCTTTTTTTTTTCTTTCTCTCTCTGCCATTGAAGTACACAGGAAAAACTCTCTCCCTCCCATCGAACTACCATACAGAATTCACTCCTCTCTCTCACACCCTCACTCTCCCTCCATATCCACTCTCCGATAACAATCACAGACTCTCCACACCATACACACTGAAGCATAACAAAATTAAAAGAATACCCTCTCCTCTCACTGTTTTTCTTACAGAGTCTCTTCCCCTTGATCTTCACTAACTTTCTTGGTACTTTTTTCTCTACATAACCTCAGTCTCTTCATACACAAATATCCTCATCATCCCCTCTCCATAAACCGAATCCAGTAACAATCAAAGAAGGAAATACAGAAGCAAAGAGCAGGCTCACCTTTCTCGGATGGAGTGGATAGCTGAGCTCCATGCTAGGCTCGATTCCTCCATTCCTTCTTGCGACGAGCCTCGTTTCTATCAAGATTTAGAGGTAGTAGATTCGAGTAAAAAAAAAAAAGCAGAGAGTTTGGAAAAGAAAAGGCTAGAGTTCTAAAATTTGGGTATTGGTTTTGTTGACCTATTTTGTTAAAATTACCTTGGGGATTTGAGAGTATAGAAGGGAGAGATTGGTTCGCGTCGGAAATGGGGAGCCGTAGGGATTTGGAGTTTTCAAGTTTCGGTTTAGGGGTTTCGGTTGAGTTTGGGCTGGTGTTTCGAGTTTTTAGTTCAGGGATTTGGTTTAGAAGGGAGGAGGAAGGTTCCATGGAGAATTCGAAGTCATCAATGGCGGTGGAGACAAGTTGTAGCGGTGGCCGCCGAGATTTGGAGTTTTCAGGTTACGGTTTAAGGGTATTTCGGTTGAGTTTGGGTTGGTGCTTCGAGTTTTAGTTCAAGGACTTGGTTGAGAGGGGAAGAAGGAGATTTCATGGCAGTATAAGGCGGCGACGACACTGGTTAAGTGAATCAGGGTTTCGGGGATAGGGAAGAAATATAAGAGGTGAAGAAGAAGAGAGAAGAAATAGATGGAAGGAGGAAATAATGATCAAAACGGCGCCGTTTCAAGTCAACCCAACATGTGTTCATCCATGGACCTGACCCGACCCGATCTGCTGAAGCCCATTTCCGAATTTGGGTATGTTTTTGGATTTCTTCTTCTTATTACACTTGGGCCTTGCTTTGATTATTTAAGTTTAAATTGTTATGTGGGCTTTCATTTATGCATTTGGATCCTTGTGTTGGGTCAAGCTTATTCTATAGGTTTTTCTTAATTCATGACTTAGTTTATTAATTATGTAAATTAGTTTAATTTCCTAGTTAACGGAATAAAGTTGGTAATTTAGTTCAAGTCTCGATAAAATGGTAAGGAGGAAATTCTAGAATTAGTTTAATTTCATAGTTTAGTTTAATAAAGAAGAAGAAAAAAGAAAAAAGAAAAGGTTGGAATTAATTTAGCTTAATTTAGCTTATAGTTTTCATGATTAATTCGAAATAAAGTAGGTTTAGTCACTTTAATTTCATGTGCATTCATTCTATAGTTATTGTTCATTCGTATTATTAATTTTCCAAATTGTGCTTTTTGCCTCCTGAATGTTGCTAACCTTCTACTTGATGTGCAGAAAAGTCCCCAGTTTGTCCAATTCGCCCTGTAGCTTTTTAATTTCTTTAAGTTTATTTGTTAATTCAATAATATTTGGGCCTGTAATTAATTTAAGTTAGTTTAGTAATTAGTAATTATATACATGCATGCCATATCTTTTTTTTGGGTTATTGTAATTGTTTGCATTTCATGCCACCATTATAAGTTTCGGTTAATAAAGAGGCGTTTAAACTATGACGGGCCAATCTCGGGTAAAGGTTCTCGGGCACGACCTCTCGAGATTTTGCCCCGAGATTGAATGATCTTTACGAATATCCCTGGAGGGCCGGGCTAGGTTCGTGAAGGTCAATTCAAGTAAACTCCTTTTTATTAATCAACTAAAAACTGGACTTTGCATTCATCATCTCATACATGCATTAGTTAATATCTAGGTCAAAATTAAATGGAAAAATCAGAAAATGAAAAGAGGCAATAAAAGGTGTTTTCAAAAAGGTTTTTCTCAAATCATGTTCTCTTAGTCGATTTTCAAAATCAAGAAATGGGTAATTTAAGAATTTTCAAGGTAAGCATTTTCAAAAAAGAAAGGTTTTTAATTAAGCAATCCAAAAGAAGATTTTGGAAGTTAATAAATGGATCAAGTTTTTCAAAGTCAAAATGGTCAAAAGATTTTGTCACAACATTTTCAAGATCTCTTCCCGGTGCAGAAGATTCAACAAGAGAACAAATAGTGAAAGAGAATCGTAACAGAATTAATCGACGGTGTTCGGTTATATTCTTCGAATTCTCGACATTGGTTTCAAAAATAGTTTTATTTTCTTTTATAACCCTTTTCCTCTAATAATCAAGATTTAAAAGCAACCTTTAGCATTAACCCATTAGATTTAGTTTAGACTAGAGGTACCGTTGTTTGACGGGCGTCTCGGGGGTGCTAATCCTTCCCCGAGCGTAACCGACTCCCGAACCCATAAACTCTGGTTAAGTAGGCTGTATTAGGTTTAGGTTAATATTAGACTTAATAATCAGATAGGTGGCTAATTACACCTTAGAAAAAAGATTAGTGGCGACTCCTTCTTACCAACGTCGTCTCGTCAGGGTTCGGACCCCGGACCCGAACGTTTCGACAGCGGGTATCAAGCCTAACAAGCCCAAGTAAAAGACAAGGAAAACTAATCCAAGTCCAACTAGGAAAAATAAATAACAAGGCATAATTAAACAAGGATTGGACTTAGTCAAACAAGGCCCAACCCTAATGTCATCTAAACATAAAGATAAGCCAATCTAAGATAGAATAAGGCCTCATAAGGCCGAATACATGCATTCAAGCCCAATTACACATCAATTGCAAGCAAAGTGATGAGCTTGGAATCGATGGAAGTCTTCTTGCCCAAATCATCACCAAAGCTCTTCAATTGAACTTCGATGGTCTTCATATCATCTAGATGAGTTCGAACAAGGCCCATGAGTGCATCCTTGAATCTCTTACCTCTTGCTCTTGTCATCGGACCAATAGGCATCTTTAATGGATCGAATGGCATCCTTTTGGTGCTTGGAACATGCTTATCGATATCTTCATGATCTCCATGCATCTCCATGCTTCCTTGTAGCCCTTGCACATCCTTTCCATGCTCTCCATTGTCATCTTCAAGTCCATGATCAACCTTGGGAGCATCATCCCCTCCCCGTTGAAAAAGATTCGTCCTCAAATCTGCATCATTATCAAACAAAGACAAGTCAACAACATTAAAGGAACCACTTATGTTACCATACTCACTAGGAAGATCTAGCTTGTAGGCATCATTGTTGATCCTCTCCAACACTTGGAATGGTCCATCTCCGCGTGGTAAAAGCTTGGATTTCCTATTCTCAGGAAATCTTTCTTTCCTTAGTTTGAACCACACCCGATCACCAGGCTCAAAGATAACCTCTTTTCGACCCTTGTTAGCCATCTTCATGAAGTGTTGAGTCTTCTTCTCAATGTTTTCTCTAACTTTCTCATGAAGTTCTCTAACAAATTCAGCATTTCTTTTGCCATCCACGTCAACTTGCACACTCAAAGGTAAACTCATCAAATCCAAAGGAGTTAAAGGATTAAAACCATACACAAATTCAAAAAGTGAATAACCAGTAGTACTATGTATGCTCCTATTATATGCAAATTCAACATGAGGCAAACAATCCTCCCAAGTTCTTAAGTTCTTTTTAATCAAAGCTCTAAGCAAAGTAGATAAAGTTCTGTTAACAATTTCTGTTTGACCATCAGTTTGAGGATGACAAATTGTTGAAAACATCAACTTAGTACCTAACTTACCCCACGAAGTTCTCCAAAAGTGACTTAAGAACTTAGCATCTCGATCAGAAACAATGGTTCTAGGTATTCCATGCAATCTAACAATCTCCCTAAAGAACAAGTTAGCTACATTAATGGCATCATCAATCTTAGAACATGCTATAAAGTGTGCCATCTTAGAAAACCTATCAAGCACAACAAAAACAGAATCTTTACCTCTCCTAGAACAAGGCAAACGTAACACAAAATCCATGCTAATGTGTGTCCAAGGTTCATGAGGTATAGGCAAAGGTGTATACAATCCATGAGGTTTAGATGTAGATTTAGCTTGCAAACAAACAATACAACTAGAAACATGCTTTCCTACATCATATCGCATCTTAGGCCAAAAGAAGTGTTCATGCAAGATCTCATATGTTCTATCAACACCAAAATGACCCATTAAATCCCCTTCATGAGATTCCCTCATAAGCACATCACGCAAAGAACAAGAAGGAATACATAATCTAGATTCTTTAAACAAAAATCCATTATGCATATAATACTTTCCAAATCCAGATTTAGCACATGCTTTATAGATATCACCAAAGTAAGCATCCAAAGCATACAAGTCCTTAATGTACTCAAATCCTAGAAATTTAGATTCAAGTGTGTAAAGTAACACATACCTCCTTGATAATGCATCAGCCACAACATTCTCCTTACCTTTCTTATATCGCACCACATAAGGAACACTATCTGTGAACTCCATCCACTTAGCATGTCGTTTATTCAACTTTTGTTGGCCTTTCAAGTAGTTCAAACTCTCATGATCAGTGTGAATCATGGCCTCTGTATGAGTTCGTGATCCAGGAATGAAATCAATTTGATGTTCAATCCCTCATATGGGTGGTAATCCACTAGGAATTTCCTCAGGAAACACATCTGCATAATCACTTAAAAGAGAAACAATATTGCTTGGAATATCTCCAGCCAAGTTGTTAGTACTTATAAGTGTATTTTGAAACAAAAGTAAGATCATACTAGAATTTTCATGTAGAGCACTCTTAATCTCATTCTTAGTAGCTAACATACACTCTTTAACAACTTTATTTGAAATCCCTTTCTTTTCTCCCAAAACAGCCTTGTTTTCAATGCAAAAAACATCTAAACTAGGTTCGGACTTACTCTTCTTTTTCCCTAAATTCAACCTCTAGTTTAGCAAAAGCATCTCTCAATTACAATTGATCTTTTAAAGCTTCTTGAGAAGGTAATGGAACTAAACTGATAGGAATCTTACCACACACAAAAGAGTACTTGCTTGTCTCACCATCATGTTGTACTTTGCTGTCATATTGCCAAGGTCTCCCAAGCAAAACATGACAAGCTTACATTGGTAAGATTTCGCACAAGACATCCTCTTTGTACCTGCCCAAAGAAAGAGTAACCAAAATTTGTTTGTTAACCCTAATTTCTTCTCTATCATTGAACCAACCTAAGCTATAGGGTTTAGGATGCTTAGAAGTAGGTAGTTGTAACTCCTTCAACAAATAAGCACTAGCTATATTTGTACAACTTGCTCCATCTATAATCACACTACTTGGTTTTTCATTCTCATAACATCTAGTGTGAAATAGATTCTCCTTTTGATTCTTAACATCATCTTTCACATATGCACTCAAAGTTTTCCTAGCCACCAAACTCTTAAGTGGAGCTAACTCATCAACATCATCATTGCAACCTCCTCATCGTCCCCTTCATCATCATCATCCCCACTATAACCTAAGTTGAAATCACCTTCCTCTTCACTACAGTTAATGTGAGTCTTAGATGATGAACTTGAAGAACCCTTACTTTTGGGACTCACATACTCCTTTTTCGAACTCTCTTTCTCCTTGAATGGCATTCTCTCATATTTTTTTGTAAGGAGTTTTCCATGAGCTACTAGATGATGTAAAACTCTTCTTGGCCAAATGAACTTCATTAGCAAAGGCATCCATACTTTTCACTAGATTTTGCAACAAAGTAGCCAAATCAGTTTGATTTTCTCCATCTTTTCTTTCTCCCATTGTACATGCACAAAAAGGTTAGTATAGATAAAGAAAATCCTCACAAACAGTGTGTGTGTGATTACCACAAAGTGCTCTCGTGTTTGCCCACAACTAAGTGGGTTGGCCGCCTAATCACTCTTGATGATCTCACACGATTGCCTTTTACCACTCCTTTTAGCTTCAATAAGCCTAATAAGAACAACTTGTAAGGATCAATTTGCTCTTCTCATGACCTACTTGAGGAACAAACAATTAGTAGCAACAACTTAATGTGAATCAAAGAGATAAGTGATCTAGAATAACCAAACCAACTTGTTGAACTCTTATGTCGATGCAAAAATCACAATCAACACAAGCAAATCACAAAATCCAATTCAAGTTTAATAATCCTATTTGAACCACTTAATTCCCAACTTGAATTCGATGTGCTCCAAACTGAATTCTTTGAAATTAAATCTTCAATTGCAGTAAAGCTTCCAAAAATCTTCAAACAAACTTTCAATTGCAACAATTAAGATCAATTGCAAATCACAAATCCTAATCAAGAAACCCTAATCAGGTTATTTGGGGAACCTAAAAAACGCAAAATTTTTTTTTTTTTAGAATTTTCACTATTTTCCCCAGAAAGATCAAGATGTAAAAAGCCTAAATCTAAAATTTCAACGTGTTCGGACCATTAACGAATGCAGAACAAAAATCTAAAATTCTAACTCCAATTTTTTTTTAAAATATTTTTTTATATAACCTTGATGCATAAGAACTCCAAATCTCAAATTTCAAGGCAATCCGACCTCTAATGAATCCACAACAAAAATCGAAAGTTTCTGATTTTTTGATTTTCAACTTTGCGATATAGATGAAGATGAAACTAGAACTTGATGAATGATGAATAGAAGGATAGATTTACCGATTGAAGATGAAAACCTAAGCTCTGATTACCAATTGATACGAATCAAGTTATGATAGATTCAAATCTACCCTTGAAATCCTCCAAAGATCAACTTGAAAACACCAACTCTAGACTTGATGAAATCGATAGTCTTCAACAAAGCTCTTTTCTTCATTCATCAGCCTTTGATGATTAATTAGACCTGCAATTAACAACCTAAGATCACAAGATTCACAAACAACTAAGTAATCACTACCTAATTGTTTGCTAGGACTCTACAAGATTGAAGAACTCCTAAGTATGTTCAAACTAGAACAATGAAGCTAAATTCTCAAAGATGAACTCTTATTCTTGATAAACTTAACTTGGTTTACAAGAGGTGATATCGATCCCTTATATAGGCATAGGGGTCAACATAAACCTAATCCTAAAGTGATATGGGTGGCTATCAAGCCTAACAAGCCCAATTAAAAGACAAGGAAAACTAATCAAAGTCCAACTAGGAAAGATAAATAACAATGCATAATTAAACAAGGATTGGGCTTAGTCAAACAAGGCCCAACCCTAATGTCATCTAAACATAAAGAAAGCTAGTCTAAGATAGAATAAGGCCAAATACATGCATTCAAGCCCAATCCAATTACACATCAATTGCAAGCAAAGTGATGAGCTTGGAATCGATGGAAATCTACTTGCCCAAATCATCACCAAAGCTCTTCAATTGAACTTCGATGGTCTTCATATCATCTAGATGAGTTCGAACAAGGCCCATGAGCGCATCCTCGAATCTTTTAGCTCTTGCTCTTGTGATCGGACCAATAGGCATCTTTAATGGATCGAATGACATCCTTTTGGCGCTTGGAACATGTTTATGATATCTTCATGATCTCCATGCATCTCCATGCTTCCTTGTAGCCCTTGTACATCCTTTCCATGCTCTCCATTGTCATCTTCAAGTCCATGATCAACATTGGGCGCATTAGAACATACCGTTAAACGCTTAATATTATATTGATCTTTTAGCCAATTTCAAGGGTCATTTCGGTTAAAAATATTCAGGCTCGTTAAACATTAATGCTTAGGACAAATTTTTTTAAGAAGAAAGTTTAAGAGGAGGATGTGTTATCCTATCCTAAGGCCAAGACAAACCGCCGACTCTTTGAGGATTTACGGATTCATTGAACTTTCATCTACGGAATTTTCGGAGTTATAAATTGCATACCAATATGGTTCTGTGGAGATTCGAATTTGAGTGCCTTTCACAACAAATCCAAGGCTTTACCACTTTGATTAACCCATAAACAAGCGAGAGTTACCTTTGATAGGCCCAATCGAATTGTGACTAGAAAAATAAATGGATTAATAGACAATTTGACCCTTGAACTTGTGAGAAAGGGACAAATTATCCCTTAAACTTCCAAAATGGCCAATTGCACAGCTGAACTTGTATGAAATGGACAAATTGGTTAAATTCTGTTAACAATTGGATGGAAATTAGACCAAATTTATCAGAATCATACCAATTTTCTTACGAAAATGACTAATTCACATCAAATGATTAATAAAACTTAACCAATTTCAATCCAAAATGTTGTTTTTTTAACCGTAAAATTTGTAATTTTGGAAGTTTAAGGGCTAATTTGTCCCTTACTTACAAGTTCAATGGTCAAATTGTCTATTAAGTCAAAAATAAATTCTAGGATACAAATAAATTTTTTTTTTGGGAAAATATTTGATGCCCTGACAGGGTATGGGAGCCATACACGGTCAGGCAACCAGAACATGACACCTCATTAAAAACCAAGAGCAAACTTTCATAGGCCCTTTTCTATAAATAATAATAAGTTTTATTTTATTCCTCATTTAAAAATAAAATAATTAATTTTAGGCCTAAAAGTTAACCTCTAATCCGCCTCTCCCCTCTCTCTGCGTGATAATCTACATCACACGACCTCCTCTCCTAAGTCTCCTCCACTAGATAGATTGTAGTTTTTCTTGTTTCTCAAGTTGAACAAGATTGGTGAAACTTATTTATTTGAGCCACTAAGGCAAACAAGATTTGTCAATCTCAACAACTTCAATATACTTTTGCTCTCAATATAGAAGAGAATCTGATTAGATTACAAAAAGGTTACATTCAGAGCATTTGGTATTGGTAAGTCATAAGTGCATGCCTATTGTTAAGGGTCAAATTTGGGATAGCTAAAGCCCATTCAAACACAAAAATCCCAATTCTCTATCATAGCCAAAATACTAAAAATACCCTATTTTTCCATTTTCACAAAATACCTCATAAAAGCCTATATTATTTTATACATACAAAGGCCTACATTTGATCCAAATAAACAAAATGGACCCAATACATCACACAAAAAAAAAGGCCCAACACATGAAAACGACCCAACATATCTCTTCTTCCACAAATGGCCCAGCAACCCGCTAACAAAAAAACAAGCCCATGAGGCCATATGCCGTATCACGACAACCAAAGTATCACATGGCTACAAAGGTCTCCACCGCCACGTAATGGCATAAAAACCTTCATATGCCGTTTCACGGCAACCAAAGTATCACATGGCTACAAAGGTCTCCACCGCCACGTAATGGCATAAGGATCTTCATATGCCGTATTACAGCAACCAAAACATCATATGGCTACAAAGCTCTCCACCACCATGTTGCATGGCAGAAGGATCTATCGCGCCACGAGACCATATGACATATCACACAGCATGGCATAAGGATCTACCGCATCACGAACTAAAATATCACATGGCTACCACCTTGCATGGCAGAAAAGGTATCTTCAGCGCCTCTCAAGGGGGAACTACAAATGCCACAGTAAAGATGCCGCGAAGAGCATCTTACCAAAGGGAGTAATGATTAGTGCTAATAAGCATTTTATTTACAAAACTAAAGTTTGATTGTTTGAACTACCGCAATAAAACACACTAATTATCTCCAATTTACAGGCAAAAACGTGGACCAAGCCCACGGCGGAAAAACCTTGTGGAGTTGTGCCTTGGAGGTATGTGAAGGCGGGAATCCTACCAGTGCTATTTTTGGGAGGGACAACTTGCTTGGTGGTTGCTCATAAGCTTAAAGATAGCATCATGGCAGGGAAGGGAAAGAATCTCACACACAACATTGACCCACTCAGCCGCGGAATCTCAACGACTGGAAGCGAAGTGGACTCATCACCCCTAAAAGCAACGGAAATTCAAAATGATCAAAAGCAAGCTTGTTCATATACCCGATTCGGAAGATGCTATGATAGAGTTGGTGGAGATTGCAGCGGGAATCATGGCTACGACATATGGCATTATCTCGTAGTCAGGGTGTATAAATAGTCGGAGTATTCACTTCATCAAGGACAACGATCAAAGAAAAACAACAATCATCTCCTGAATTTCTCATCACCACTTCAAAGCTATTTTCTGTGTTCTTTCCCTAAAATTGTTCCCACCTTCTTTCTCCTAAGCTATTCTTCATAATCTTTTCCCATCTGATGTACTTTGAATTAATGGAAGAAAAACAAAGTCATTCTCTTTATTTGTTAGTTTCATCTCTTCCCGTATTCTTGTGTTCAAAAAACAGAGGTTAACAGAGCATCTTCCTCAAGCCAATCCCGCGGTAGCCCTTTTCCCGCAAAACTCACTTTGCGAAACACTTTTGCCACAAGACTCGCTTTACAAAAACTTTATAGCAAATCGCACTTTGCGATAGCACTCTTTACCGCAGAGCTCTCCTTACCGTGGTAGCACCCTCTTTACTGCAGAGCTCTCCTTACCGCGGTAGCACCCTCTCTACCGCAGAGCTCCCCTTACTGCGGTAGCACCCTCTTTACCGCGACAACACTCTCCTCGCTGCGGTAGCACCCTCTTTACCGCACAACTCCTCTTACAAAGCACTGCCACATTAACCTCTACCGCAAATAAGTTTATTGCAAGCCATAAGGTCACAAAAGTATTACTCACGGCAAAATTTCAATTCTCAAACGGGTCCAACACCGCGAAACTCTACGCGGCAAGACAAAACTATGCTCCCTAACATCACAACGACTATTTCTCCAAGTTCAGCCTTAATTCAGCCTTTGTTTGCGGATTGGGGGTTGGCCCAGAGCCTATTGGAGCAAAGACCAGTCCATTTGCCGTACCGCCACAAAAAGCTCCCCACATTTTCTAGCGACTCCACTGGGGAGGCGGCAAAACACTTGAGAAGGAGATATGCTGCGTCAAAGGGCAATCAAGCGCAAAAGTCAGGCTTTGCTTGCGAAATCACCCGATGCCCAAGAAGAATGTGTTGAGTACTCCGCCGTACATAACCAACAATACTTAGCATCTGAGCAGTCATAGCAATCAAATCTCATAATAGTAATGGTGGAACTTGCCAACGGAAATTACCAAAGCCATTTACTCATGTCATCTGCGGCAGTTGTATGGCCATCAAGGAGGTGCCTACGCAGCAACAAACATGATGAGACACGGGAAGGATAATGGAAACAGCACCATATAAAAAAATTGCTTACGGCAATGGAGATTTGCGGCAGCAGTGAGATACAGCTGTGGAGATTTGCGGCAGTAGGTAGTGGGAGCCACGACACCTTATTAAGAAAAAAAACAAAGAATGGCTTACAACAACGAAGATTTGCGGCAGTAGGTAGCGGAAGTCACGACACATTATTAAAAAAAAAAACAAAGAATGGCTTAGAGATTTGCGGTAGTAGTGAGATACGGTAGTGGAGATTTGCGACATAAGTGAGCTACTACAGGAGCTACGACATAAGTGAGCTACAACATAAGTGAGCTATGGCAAACAATAGATTACGGCACCCAAGCAATGCCACACCCAAGTAAATGCCGCACCCAAGCAATGCCACACCCAAGCGAATGCCGTGCCCGAAAGATGCCACACCCAAGTAAATGCTGCGCCCAAGCAATGACACACCTAAGCAATTTCTCACCCAAGCGGTGCCGTATCCAAGCAATGCCGCACCCAAGCGATGCCGCACCCAAGTAAATGTCGCGCCCAAGTGATACCGCACCCAAGCGATGTCGCGCCCAAGCGATGTTGCACCCAAGTAAATGCCGCGCCCTAGTGATGTCGCACCCTAGTAAATGCCGCTGCCAAGCAATGAAGAGACGCCACACCCAAGCAAGGAAGAAATGATGTAGTCAAGCAATGAAGAGATGCCACACCCAAGCAAGGAAGAAATGATGTAGCCAAGCAATCATGAAATGTCGCAGCCCAGCAATGAAGAGAATGCGACATCCAAATATCTTTGCAGCACAATAGACACAAAAAAAAAGAGCAGTGGATAAGTGAGACGTAGATAATTGAAGCTCGCGACAAATAAGGAAAAATGCAGCAACCAAGTGAGATGCGGCATCAGAAGTTTGTGACATAAGACATGAGATGCGGCGTCAAACATTACGACATCAGAAGTCTATGGCATATGGCATGAGATACAGCGTCAGACATTATGGCATCAGACACTTATGGCGTAAGACATGAGATATGGCATAAGATACTTATGGCATAAGACATTTATGGCATAAGACATGAGATGCGACATCAGACACTTATGGCACAAGACATGAGATGCGGCGTAAGACATGCGATGCAGCATAAGATATTTATGGCATAAGACATGAGATGCAACACCAGATATTTATGGCGTAAGACATGAGATGCGACATTAGACATTTATGGCATCAGACATTAAATATGGCACAAGACATTTATGCCATTAGACATGAGATGCGACATAGACATATATGGCGTAAGACATGAGATGCGGCGCACACAACACAATGAGATGCGATGAAACACAACGCAATGAGACGTGGCGCAACAACAAAACAAGCATAACACAAAAACACTTTGTGGCAAAAAAAAAATACAACTTACTGCACGTACTAGGCACCGAAAGCCAAAAGCCGCTGCGGTAAGCCATTGCAGCAACTCCAAACTGGCAAAACCCTGCAACTATCCAAAATTCCACCGCAACTAGCCAAAGATGCCGCATCATCCCAAAAATTGCAAAATTGCCGCAAGTACTTAAAATTGCAAAATTGCCACAACTAGCCCAAATTACAAAACCCCGCAACTAGCCAAAGATGCCGCAACAACCCAAAATTGCAAAATTGCCGCAAATACCAAAAATTGCAAAATTGCCGCAAGTACCTAAAATTGCACAATTGTCGCAGCTAGCCAAAAAAAAAACACAGCACCCAAAATTGCAAAAAGTACCCTTGCAAAATTGCCGCAACTAGCCAAAATTAGAAAAACCCCGCAACTAGCCAAAATTGCAAGAGCTCCGCAAGAAGATAAAATCACCAAGGCGCCGCAGTACATCGAAATTGTGCGAGGCCCTACAACTAAAGCAAAGAAAGAAATTTGATGAATCCAAGGCAAAACAACAAAGCAACAATAGTTGAAGCAATAAAAAAGTGAATAAATAAATCACAAGTCACAAAGCCACAACAGTTAAGATGAACACCAAGGCAGATGGCAAGAACTCAAAGAAGCAAAGTTCACCTTTGGCCGTGACAAAAAGAGTAGTAAATTAAAGCAAATCAAAATCAACAGCAGAAAAGCATCAAAGCTACTCCATCAACACGTAGAGAATTTCAAAGCTTTTTATAATTTGGGATGGAGAATACAAAAATTGAAGATTCACAAGGCAATGAAGATCACCATCAGCCCACTGCCATGTGACTATGTCATTCAAGAAGAACTTTTCACACCTACTCATTGCCAGGCGTGCTTAAAAAAAATCCCAAAATGCTACCTGCAGTTGCATTCAATTCAAGATTCCTTCACAAAGCAAGGTTTATGGTAGAAGCAAATGATGCATGAACCTTTAAGGAACCTGGCATTGGGGCAGTGGAAGCTTAATTTTGCATTTTTTGACAATTAAAGCTCCTTCATCATTCAACACGGGGGCTACATTATCATCATCGAATGGGATCCAACACATGGGGGCTTCAAAGCATAAGTCAAAATTAAAGAGATCATTGACGACCATCAATACGACACTTTATTGCAACACCCAATTGCTTATCTCTGTACAAGTCTTGTGATGCAAGTCTCAAGTCTCAGTTTCTATATCCAAGTTGATCAAAGCTCTTATATGGTTCTCATACATCACCATACAATGACCGTGGCGTGGGCACCACATATAACACAATGGCCCTCCTTCATGTTGCGGTCGTAGCAAATACATCACAACTCGGCAAGAATTATGGGACACCACATACAACACAATCCCTCATATGTTTCTTGCTCTACTTTCACATTACGGATGTAAGCTGAGGCAGTTCCTAGATTTGGCAACCCTCCGCACAATCCTCAATACCGTCCCTAGGACATGAATTACTCACACACAACATCGTAGCGGTACTCCACACAACACACTGCAGGAGTGGCTCTCCTGGCTTATGGCAATTCCAACCAGCGGTGGACAGTTCCCACTACTCGGCAAACCTCCCTGGTTTCACTTCATTACTATGATTGCGGGTTGTTTCTCGCACATCTCTTCACACTCAATTTGGCTCATCTCACAAAGCTCTTCATACTTTGAGCCATCCTTACACACTTAACAAGCATCAAGATCAGACCTCGCCCATCTTGATCCTCTGATGCACTCACAGCAACACATCATGCGAAGGAGATTATACTTACTACAACATACAATAGCTAAACACATCCTTCAGCCATCATTACCACATTATTTCAGAAGCCAGTCCGTGAAACCTGTGGCAATAGCAAGAAGCAATCATCCTTAGCTTCAAGTAATCAACAAAGCAATATCCACTACACATGACTAGCAAAATTTATGTCAACAACAGCTATGGCAGCATAATATTCATGGAAGGCAAAGCTCATGGAAAATACAGCGTTCATGGCACAAAAGATTTCCTACCTACAGCATTAGTAGCCGTGACACATATGGCAAAGCCACTCACAAAAATGGGGTAATCAAGCACAAAGTAGATTAATCACTTGGAAACCTCAATATCACAAAAGAAGGAAGTCAAGCTTATGGAAAAAGGCTATGGAAGTGTCGAGTCACCACCGCCACAAATGGAGATTTTTATTTTCCAATAATTTATATCAACCAGCACAAATATTCATAGACACACTAGCACTTACAAAGAATCTATGGCAGCCAACACAAAAACTCATGGGCAGTATCAGTTTCAAATTGCAAAAAATCAACCAAATAGTGATCAACACATGGAGATTGCGATCTGAAGAATTCTGCCATAACTCTCTGCCAATGCACAAGCTTGATATTTCAATTTATCACCTATTTGAGTTCATGCCTTACTGCCGTAAGACCCTCACTCAAAGGGGGATAAATGTTAAGGGTCAAATAACCGAATTCTCTACCATAGCAAAACTACTAAAAATATTCTATTTTCCATTTTCACAAAATACCTCATAAAAGCCTATAGTATTTTATACATACAAAGGCCTACATTTGATCCAAATAAACAAAAGGGACCCAATACATCACACAAAAAAAAGGCCCAACACATGAAAACAACCCAACATATCTATTCTTCCACAAATGGCCCAGCAAACCGCTAACAAAAACACAAGCCGATGAGGCCATATGCCGTATCACGGAACCAAAGTATCACATGGCTACAAAGGTCTCCACCGCCACATAATGGCATAAAAACCTTCATATACCGTATCACGGCAACCAAAGTATCACATGGCTACAAAGGTCTCCACCGCCACGTAATGGCATAAGGATCATCATATGCCGTATTACAGCAACCAAAACATCATATGGCTACAAAGCTCTCCACCACCATGTTGCATGGCAGAAGGATCTATCGCGCCACGAGACCATATGCCATATCACATAGCATGGCATAAGGATCTACCGCATGACGAACTAAAATATCACATGGCTACCACCTTGCATGGCAGAAGAGGTATCTTCAGCGCCTCTCAAGGGGAAACTGAAATGCCGCAGTAAAGATGCCGCGAAGAGCATCTTACCAAAGGGAGTAATGATTAGCGCTAATAAGCATTTTATTTACAAAACTAAAGTTTGATTGTTTGAACTACCGCAATAAAGCACACTAATTATCTCCAATTTTTAGGCAAAAACGTGGACCAAGCTCACAGCGGGAAAACCTTGTGGAGATGTGGCTTGGAGGTATGTGAAGGCGGGAATCCTGCCAGTGCTATTTTTGGGAGGGACAACTTGCTTGAGCGTTTCACCTAAGCTTAAAGATAGCATCATGGCAGGGAAGGGAAAGAATGTCACACACAGCATTGAACCGCTCAGCCGCGGAATCTCAACGGCTGGAAGCGAAGTGGACTCATCACCCCTAAAAGCAACGGAAATTCAAAATGATCAAAAGCAAGTGTAGACACCCATTTTTGTCCTATATCCTTTATTTAAATCAATTTGTTGCTTAATTGGCATTAGGATCACCTAGGGGCATTTTGGTCATTTTCAAAATATTCTAGGGGCATTTTTGTCATTTTTCACATTTCGGGGCATTTTGGTCGTTTTGCACGTTAAGGGGCATTTTGGTCATTTTAGGTTCACTTTTAATTTGAATTAGCAAGTTCAGCTCTTAATCATCTATATTACATTTGAAAGAAGGAAAAAAAAACACAAAAAATTGCAATCTGCATATTTACATTTCTTGCAGGCTATCATTAGTAGGTTAGCATTTTTGCTTAAGCCTGA
Source organism: Corchorus olitorius (assembly GCA_001974825.2). Taxonomy (NCBI): domain Eukaryota; kingdom Viridiplantae; phylum Streptophyta; class Magnoliopsida; order Malvales; family Malvaceae; genus Corchorus; species Corchorus olitorius. The sequence goes on from AWUE01021573.1 coordinate 47,612, forward strand.
TTTGGGTTCATGGGTAACTAATTGAGCATTTGCATCCTATG
>AWUE01021575.1:0-28948 GCA_001974825.2 Corchorus olitorius
CAAATGCATGTTGATGCAGCTAATGACACGCCATTAGGACATGTCTATTATCCCACGACATCCTATTATGCCATAGCTCGAGGGGAGGGTTCGCATGACCAATATGAGAATCCGGTACACTATGACTCAAGAACACTAGTTGTAGGTCAAGGCAAGCCACTCTGGGCCGCTGGAAAGAAGGAGGATGATTCAGCCGAGGAGAACAAGCGCATGATAAGTTTGATTGATGAAAGGCTTCGCGGGTTAGAAGGCTCAAGTAGTTATCATCAACTCATAAATATTGCAGAGCTGTCTTTGGTAGATGATTTGGTCATACCACCGAAATTCAAAGTCCCGGATTTCGAGAAATTTGACGGGACCAAGGATTACCCAAACAATCACCTAAAAAGTTATGCGAGGAGGATGGGTCCCTATGCAGCAAATGAAATGCTTATGATCCACTGCTTTCAGGATAGCTTAGCAGGCACGGCCTCCACGTGGTACAACCAGCTTGATAAGCATCGCATTCGTTCCTGGGACGATCTCGCGAAGGCTTTTATTGACCAATACAGGTACCTAGTGGACTTGGCCCCAAATAGGGAATCTCTGAAAGCCCTGGAAAGGAAGCTTATTGAGAGCTACACTGAATTTGCTCAACGCTGGAGGGACCTGGCTGCTCAGGTTAGGCCGTCGATAGAGGAGTCAGAATTCTCTGGGCTTTTCATCGATACTCAAAAGTCGATCTTCTATGATAAGTTGTTCAGCATGTCGGGCGAACCATTTGCAAAAAATCGTGGTGATAGGACAGAAGCTTGACAATAGCATCAAGGCGGGGAAGTTCATAGTCCCAGATAAGACTAGCAAAGGATCCGTTGGAGAGAAGAAAGATGAAGTCAGTAATGTCGGCCAGGAGCCTTATATACTTTGTTATCCAGCTCCAACAAATAGTTACCCTCAGTACGGTCAGAGCACAGTCAACTACTATCGCCCACTCAGGCCAGTCCAACCTTCTCACCACACTTATGGGTACTATGCACCGCCTCAAACATATCCTTATGGTTATCAGTACTCAGGAAGCATCAATGCAGTTGGAGGAGCACCCTTCCGTCCAAGGTCATATAATCCTATCCTAGGCTCCTCATGGCCAACACAGCAAAAGGCTCCAGCTTATTCTCAGGAAATGCGAATCCCATAAAGAACAATGTCCCCATTGACTCAATCCCAATTACTGATCTTCTACCGCTACTGATTCAGAATCAATTTATCTCTCCAATAGCCATGAGATCAATTCCTGATCCATCAACAAGAAATTATGATCCAAGCAGTAAATGTGATTACCACATGGGGATTGTTGGGCATTCGACAGAAAATTGCAAGAAACTAAAGGAGAAGATTGGTGACTTGATCAAGAGTGGTATATTGACTCCTGGACTTCTCGAGCAATGGAAGGTCGCCTAGCTTCAAGTCAACCAAAGGAGGGGAAGAGCACTTGCAAAAAAGGGGAATTTCTCGAAACTTCGAAACTCTCATTACATGAGCATGGCATGGGCATAACATTTTGAATTTAATGATGTTTTACTGTTTTTGCTAGTTTAAATTATTTACTCTTGGTGTTGAAATCTTTGTTAATGAAAAGGAAGGATACTTTCTTAAGAATTAATGTTACAAGAATTTTGAGGTTTGGTGTTCACCATTTGGAAAGATCTCTGATTGATTCTCAAAGGCACTTGGAAAGGCGATTATCTTTGTCCAGGCAATGAGCAAAGGAATAACGAATTTTGTGAAAAGAAAAAGGAAAAAATTTTCAAAATGGGATTTTCGTTTGAAATTGGATTTTAGTGTGAAAACCTTGATTTTGTCAACGTTGTGCCCAAAACACAAACACCAAGATAGTTGAAACCAAAAGAAGTCCATGAGCCAAATTCTCACATTTTTCTACAGATATCAATTTGGTCTACCTTGCTCTTGTTTATACATTGAGACAATCTTTTCAAAAGGCCAAAACCATCACATTCTTATTTCATGAGGCAAATTTGTTCGATAGGACACATTCAAATCACTTTGGCGTCCCAAACGGAGAACCACTTTTCCTGAATCATTTCAGTTGTCGGATAATAATACCTCCCTTACCCTTGTGGTTAACTGAATCAGTCTTCACTTCAACTCAGCGGGATACAAGTTTGCCCAGATCTAGTTCACAAAAAAGGTCATCTGAGTAAAAGGGGGCAGGAGACATCACTCAAAAATTTCCCATAAAAAAATGATGATGAAATAAAAAAAATGAACAAAATGAAAAATGAAAAATTAAGGCACTTGGAATATCCGGAGGAGTCCAACAAAATGGTTTTCAAAAGAGTCATGGTTTTCAAAGAAGATTTTGATAAAATTGATTTCCAAAAATGATTTCGAAACTCGTTTTCTCAAGGAATACTCTTCAATGAAGATGTTCAATCTTGAAATGATAAGTGGCCTTCTTTCATATTCCCTTCACTTGTAGAAAAAATATCCATTGTTGTCCCCCTTTGAGCCTAATTGATTTCTTTTTCAAATAAACCCTAATCAAGGATCACCCTCCACATTGGGGGGCAAAGGTAAAGAAGGATCAGCCTTGAAAGAACAGGTTTGCATTCAATATTTGAATGGGGCATCCCGATAGTGATTGAGTCCACTCCATCAAGAAATTCAATCAAAAACAAAAAAATCAAAAAAATCAAAAAAATCAAAATTAAAATCAAAATCAAAAAGAGAATTGATTGATGGAGCAAAGGACAATTGGTATGATAAGATCTTTCACATGACAAAAATGATCCTTGATTCAAATACCCTCAAACACATTTTTGAGCCTTTATATCCTTTTTTTGGCAACCCTGAACCAAGCCTACATTACGTGCCTAATAAAAGTCCATCTTTGATTAAGTGAGGATGTTCGAGAAGAGACTGTTCCACAACAAAAATAGTCCTTCTTGCAAAATGTTTTGGTCAAAACTTTTAAAAAGAGTTTTTGGATTAATTTGGAGTTTTCAAGTGCACAAAAAAATGAATGAAAAAAAAAATGAAAAAAAGAGGAAAAAGGAAAGAATAGAGCTCTAGGGTGAAAACCTGAAAGTGCAGTCTAGAGCCATAATGGGAATCCGCGAAGTCTCTTGAAGTTCTCAACAGAAAGCACTCAGAAATGAGACCCCTATCAGATGAATGAGTTGCTTAACTCATGGGTAATCAAAAAGGGAAAGTCACCAAACAGTTCAGCTTAACCAGAAGGAGCCAATTCATTGAAATTATACCCTTGATGATATTCTTTTGCTCACTTTTTGAACCATATGCCCAAATAACCAGTGTTGAATCAAATTGTTTTGAATAAAGGTTGATTTGATTGTGTTTAAAAAAAATGATGATGAATGAAATGACTTTCAGAAAATGGATTTTTGCTAATAGAATTGCCTTCCATTTGTGAGGCAAGGGTGAAGTACGCCGATTACTTCCAAATTGTCAAAGTTCCTTGATTAAGGGGCATTCTGAATGGTGTTCACCAAGTCTCTTGAAATGGAATTGAAATTTTCACAAAGTTTGTTTGTAAAGAATTAATGGTCTAAATAATGGGGGCAATACATGTTGCATGCATAGCATTTATGAGATAACATTTATTATGATTATTCAGAAATGATGGTTTCTTGTAAGGTTGTTTTGAACAGTGACAGGTTTCAAAAAGGGATTAAACATGCGACTAACAAGCCAAGACTTCCAGTTGAAGCGGGTTCTCTCTAAGTCAGGATCAAAGTCTAGAAGTGGATAAAAGGGGCATTTGATCAAAAGGGAAGTTAATCGAACACCATTCTTCTTTAAAGTGATTCATCATACATTCTCTGCATTCATGAACACTCATGCATACATGCACGCATCGGGGCAGTGCATCATCATACATTCATTACAGGTACATGTAAGGAAAGAAGACAACCAGAGCATGAAAAGCAAAGACAAAATCACAAATTTTGAATGGAGTTCAAACAATTTAACATAATCTTCAGTCAGGATTCAAAGTGTCAGGATTACATTTGGAGCAAGCATGAAAGCATCAAAGTAGAAAAGAAAGCAAATCCAAGGATAAATCAAGAAGAACAGAAATGAAAGCAAAGTCAAGAGAGCAAAAATTCAAAGCAACAGTCCAGAGGTTTCAATCACAATATTAGACTCGGAGTTACTCTTCAAGATTATCAGAATTGACTGCAAATTGGTCCTTTTTCATCATCAGTCAAGAAGCTTTCAATTACAGCATCAGATTCAAAGTTATTTTCCAAAGGTATTTTCTTCCAAAATCACTTCCACGTAATTCAGATTCATTTTTCAAGATTTTTCATCGGTTCCATCCGAATATTTAGGCCTTTCCACAAGCCAAACTTGTTTCCATACGAGTCAGTTTAAGCCTTGGTCCCATCCAAGCCATATAGGTTTTTCCACAAGCCGAACTCGTTTCCATACGAGTCAAGCCTTACTTCCAAGTAGGCTCAATTTAAGCTTATTTCCAATTGTTAAAACCTCCGGGTACCATTTGATTTCATCAAGTTTTTCATCAAAAATTCATGTTTAAAATCCTTGTTTAAGGTCTCAATTTTAAGTTTGCATTGATAAGACCTCCGGGCACAAATTCAAAAACCTCCGGGTATTAATTCTGATAAGCCCTCCGGGCAATTGATAAAACCTCCGGGTATCATTTCATTTTATCAAGTTTTTCACCAAAAAATCATGTTTAAGGATCTTTGCTTCATCAATAATCCTGTTTGAGGATCGTTGCTTTGTTTTAATCCTGTTTGAGGATATTTGCTTTGTTTAAATCCTGTTTGAGGATCTTTGCTTTGTTTTAATCCTGTTTGAGGATCTTTGCTTTGTTTTAATCCTGGTTGAGGATCATTGTTTATTTTAATCCTGGTCGAGGATCATTGCTTCATTTTAATCCTGTTTGAGGATCATTGCTTCATTTCAATCCTGGTTGAGGATCATTGCTTTATTTTAATCCTGTTTGAGGATCGCTGCTTCATTTCAATCCTGGTTGAGGATCATTGCTTTATTTTAATCCTGTTTGAGGATTGCTGCTTTATTTCAATACTGGTTGAGGATCATTGCTTTATTTTAATCCTGTTTGAGGATCTTTGCTTTGTTTTAATCCTGGTTGAGGATCATTGTTTATTTTAATCCTGGTTGAGGATCATTGCTTCATTTTAATCCTGTTTGAGGATCATTGCTTCATTTCAATCCTGATTGAGGATCATTGCTTTATTTCAATCCTGTTTGAGGATCGCTGCTTCATTTCAATCCTGGTTGAGGATCATTGCTTTATTTTAATCATGTTTGAGGATTGCTGCTTTATTTCAACCCTGGTTGAGGATCATTGCTTATTTTAATCCTGTTTGAGGATCGCTGCTTTATTTAATCCTGGTTAAGGATCGTTGCTTTATGTCAATCCTGGTTGAGGATCATTGCTTTATTTTAATCCTGGTTGAGGATCATTGTTTATTTTAATGCTGATTGAGGATCATTGTTTATTTTAAATCCTGGTTTAGGATCATTGCTTCAGTTAATTTGAATCTTAATCACTGCTTCATCAGTTATATTTCAGTCATGATCTAACATTATTGCTTTGTCAGTTCAGAATCATTACTTGTCAGTTAATTTCAAAATCATGTTCAGAATTGTTAATTTCATCAATTAGTTTCAAGATCCTGTTCGAGGATCTCTTTGCTTTAAATTTCATTTTCGGAGGCTGCTTCGAGTTCTTGTTTTATTTTCTCTATTTGATAAAATGGGTGTCCACATCTTTGCACACTTTCTAACTCTTAGAAAGTATACAAACTACTTTTTTGCACACTTCCTGATAATTAGAAAGCACGCAAAGAGGGGCAGCTGCAGACACCCATTTTTGTCCTATATCCTTTATTTAAATCAATTTGTTGCTTAATTGGCATTAGGATCACCTATGGGCATTTTGGTCATTTTCAAAAAAATCTAGGGGCATTTTGGTCATTTTTCACATTTCGGGGCATTTTGGTCGTTTTGCACGTTCAGGGGCATTTTAGTCATTTTAGGTTCACTTTTAATTTGAATTAGCAAGTTCATCTCTTAATCATCTATATTACATTTGAAAGAAGGAAAAAAAAACACAAAAAATTGCAATCTGCATATTTACATTTCTTGCAGGCTATCATTAGTAGGTTAGCATTTTTGCTTAAGCCTGATTTGGGTTCATGGGTAACTAATTGAGCATTCGCATCCTATGATTGCATTTATAGCATGTTTTAGTAATGGCATTTGGTTAAATAGAAAAATACAAAAAATGGAGAGTTGTATTTATTAGGTAAGCCATTTTTCATCTTTGCAGTTAAATCAACCTTTTTAGTTTAGTGCATCTTAGAATTAAGGTAATCGCATTACAGTATCTGCATGAATAAAGAGGAGGCCATAAATTTGAAATTAAAATTAAGCTTGACCATAAATTGACTATCTTTACAATGGAAAATGGTGAATGAAGGGCAATAGAATACAAGTACAAATTGGAAGCAGTAGATGAAACCAAAGGGCACAAGTATTATTACAATGGAAAGACTAACACATCTCAATGGGAGTACCCTGATTTATCGCAGTCAGTTGGAGCAGGCCACCCAGGAAGCAGGGCTTCTGAAAATATTGTTGATGGGAATTTAGCTTCTCAACCACGAAACCTGGACAAATGCATGGGTCGCGAAGGTTGGGGAGTGAGACTGGTGCAGGTTTGGGGTCATTGCAATCGCTGCACAAGAGTTCTCAACTTACCAACTGGTGTGAACTGATCAACTGGTGGCTTAGGTTCAAACAATACCACTTACCGTTTGGCTTATGTGGCACAAATGCACTGGTCCATTTTCATTGGCCCTTTTTACCTCCAGCTGATCGTTGAATCGGGGTCCAATTATTTTCTATCTATTTTACCCCTTTTTCTTCATTGAAAATCTTTAGGGATTTTTTCTTCTCTCCTCCTCGCCGCTCATCTGCTCCTCACGATAGCTCTCTTCCTCATTTGCTCTCCTCCTCGCCGCTCCTTCTCCTTGGCAAGACAAACACCCGTCGCCTCCCAAAAGCCACTCCAAACTTGCCCTCATCGTCCCCTTCTCCTTCGAGGTTAGTTTTTCTTGCATTATATATATATATATATATATATATATATATTTGTGATTTTAGTTTGTGGTGAGTGTTTTTTAATAGGGGTTTTGGGTTCCTTTCTCTGTTTTAAACGCAAAAGACCAAGCTCTCTATGAAATTTCCCCCTTCAATTTCACCAAAAATCAAGTGACATATTTTAATTTTAACTTAATTATTTTCCCATCCACCATGGCTTGCTCATCTTTTTCGTTATTATATTGTCTGGTTTAGTTTTCTTTTGGTTAATATCGTTAATTTTGAAGGAAAACACAATTATTATTATCAGAGATACCTCTATAGTGTAATAACTCCCTCGTAGGCAAACTGTTTTGGACAATGAGACAAATAAAAGACTGAATTTTGGGAAGGGTTTCACACTTCCATATCCATTTCCACTCCTAGTTAGTCTTTAGGCATATATCTCTATCACTGTTACAAGCCTCCTGGATTTTAAATTTTCCATCAGCATTTCCCTTCCAAGTAAGAACATCACCAGATTGATCTCAAATGCCTTGTATTTTGTTTTTCTTTTTCCTTGTCTCTTATTCTTGGATGTTGACTAATTTGGTGTAGGTACTCCTTCTATCGATGGAGTTTTAATGCTTATTTGTTCATATATGTTTATATAATTCCATCTTGTAATACAATTTCATTATTATGCTTATATGGCAATGTAATTCTGGCATGTTCATGTTTATCTTACAACTTGATTAAAATGATGTTATGGGTCTCATTGTAGACACTCTAGTCGTTTTGCTTTTCCCTAGACTGAACTTTAGGAGGTATAATTGGAGTTCTCAGACAATTATGAGTGATCTAATGATTCTGAAGTGCAAAAATGAGTGGTCTAATGATAAGTTTGCAGAACATGTTGATCTTATGCTAGGTGAATTGTGTTTCTGATTTTTTTTTTAAATATTTAAACTTGATTTATAGATGGTGCACACAAGAAACAGTAATGAGGATGATACTTGTTCCATAGCAACTAAAGCTTGTTGGGATGAAAACCTTACCCGCACATTTTGTGAGTTGTGTCCAAGAAGTTGGGAATGGTAATAGGCCAACAACATATTTAAATCCAAGAGGGTAGGAAAATGTTTTAGCTCTTTTTCAAAATAGGACAGGGCGCAATTATGGAAAACCCCAACTAAAAAATAAGTGGGATACATTAAAAAAGGAATGGAAGTCTTGGCTTGACTTACTTGTAAAGGCATCTGGTTTAGGGTGGTGTCCAAGGAAAAAGACTATTGATGCATCTGCAAAATGGTGGGATAATGTTATAAAGGTTGGTATTTTATACTCCCTCCGTCCCATTTTTATTGTCCACCTTTCCATTTTAGGAAGTCCAAATTATTTGTCACATACCCAAAATAATATACCACCCACACTTAAATTCTCCAATTTACCCCTCTATTTTTTATTAACTTAATATCATTACACAAATTTCAATACAACAAAATTTTTATTAGTTAGGAGGGCAAACAAGATAATTAATCCTTGAATTTATTGTAAAATTAATAAACTAATGAGTTGCCTTAATATTTGTGCAAATTGGAGGAGGTCAATTTTAATGGGACGGAGGGAGTATATAGTTATTTCATGTGTTTGTCTAGTTTAGATTAATAATGTCTGAACAAAGTATGTTCATATGTCATTCTTTTTCTCTTTAATAATTGTAGGAGCGTCTAGAATTAAAACCTTTTGGAAAGAGAGGAATTGATCCGGAATTAAAGGACATGTTGGACTGCATGTTTGGTGATATTGTGGCTACTAGGATCAAGCATGGGCACCTTCTTCAGGTGTTATGCCAGGTGGAGCCTCCACGGAGGATGCTGCACCTGGTGAGGGGTTTGGGGATTTTGATGAAAATGAGAGTGAAGGGGCTACTAATGAAAACGTTGGTGAAGATGTTGAGGTGATTGGACAAGATAAAGGGAAAAAAATTCCACCTAGGAAAATAATAGGAAAGAGAATGACTTCTCAAATCAATAAGTTTTGTGATACTATGAGCAGTCAGAGGAAGTCAGTTTCCACCATTGTGTTTCCTACCTCACCATATGGAATTGGAGAAGCAATGTGATTGAGCCAAAAAAGACCCTATTTTTATGATCATTTTTCTAAGCTTTTTACTATCTTATGTGGAATTTTAACTCTATTTTATAAGTATTTGTGTTTTTAGGTCTTGAAGACAAGAAAAGTGGAAACTTGTAGTTTTTCACTCTTTTTGGAGCTAAATTGATGACTTTTTACTCAAATATGGACTAAGCAATTTTGAGTATGGATTTGGAGATTCGAAGTTCGTGATTGAAGATAATTTGAAGATTTGAAGACTATTGAAGAATATCTCAAGAGGAAGAATTGAAGATTGGAGTTTAAAATGCGAAGGATTGAAGACAAGCCATGAAGAAGCCCGGAAGCTAAGGAATTTTGGATATTTTATATGGGATAATACTCAGCCCATATAAGCCCACAATTGGAATTAAAAACTCAATTTGTGCCTCCTATATCCAAGGAAATATCCAATTCCCGTATATTCCCGCTTCTAGGATTCATCGCAGTCTCGGTAGAAAAATCATAACTTTCTGCTCAGACGTCCGTTTTAGGCCCATGAGTAGGCGTTGGAATGCTAACTCCGAGATCTACAACTTTCCTTTGAAGTCCAAGAGCCAATTATGCCATCTTCAAGCCCAAAAACGCCGTCGATGTTCCTGCACGAATCCAGAATTTTTTCAGGATCCTATTTTGACTAGGATTTTGGTTCTAGGAAGACTTTTAAGCTAACGCGGAGACTAAGTCAGCCCTAAAAACGTCCTAGACTCCTATCCTACTTAGAATTGGAGTTTATAGGGTTATTTCCACTATAAATAGCCACCCTATGTAACACAAATCACACACACAATATCTAAATAATTTTCTCTTCTTCTTTTTTTCTTCTAGTTCTAGTTTTTCTTCTAATTTTAGGGCTAGGGTGCCGCCACCCTCTCTTTGCATAGAGAGGGGCGGCAACCCTAGGTTATTCAAGAGGAGGATTTTGCCCCAAAGTCCTGTAAGTTTTCTTCTTATTCTTTGGATGCTCACTCAATTCATGAGTGAGTAATCCTTTTCTTTTCTCCGATGTAGAATTTAATTGATCTCTTGACTTATATCATGGTGAGATTTTGTGCTTATATATGAAAATTGTTAGAGTATTCCTTTGATCTCGGTTTTAATTCTATGTTGCTTGTTTTGATGGATTGGGTCGACACTATCTTGATAAATTGAGTTAACATTAGCTAGATTAAGTCGAGGATTAATCGTTCATGCTTAGTTATTTGTAGTAATTGGTTGAGAATTAACACCACCTTCCAAGGGAGATAAGGAACATTGAGTGAGAAATTGCTCTTTGTGCTTGTATAAATTACTAGTTCTTAATGCTTTGCTTCTTGGTGAATCTTTAAGTCTTAACCCGTAATTGATTTGTTAGAAAATAAAAGGGGTAATTTAAGCCTTAACTGGTAATCTTATCTAATTAAGGTGATTTAGGATTTAATTCCAACAAACTATTCTTTGTTTTCGTAATTTTTAGATATCAATGATTCATATTATAATTGTCAAGAGGGATATTAATTCTACGTTGGAGGTTTTTTATCAATTATTTCCTAGTTTATTCACTGTTATCTTATCAATTGTTTTCTTTAATTTTCTTTATTGCTTTCGTAGTTAACTTTAATTGTTAGTTTTAATCCCCTGTTTCTAAACAAAACTCCTAAGGAATTTTTAGTAAAAGTAATCTTGGATAAAGTTTATTCCCCTTCTCTGTGGGATTCGACCCCTACTTGCCCTATCTACTTAGTTAGGTTTTGTGGGGATTATTTTTATGATTGCTGACGACCGATCATAAATTTTGGCGTCGTTGCCGGGGAAGTAAGGAATAGATACAAGAATTAATCTTCTCTAGAATTTTTCTTTTTTGCGTTTTTTTCAAAAAAAAAAAATTGTTTTTGCGTTTTTGAAAAAAAAAAGTGTTTTTGTGTTTTCTAAAATAAATAAATAAAAAATATTTTCTGTCTTTAATTTTAATTTTGTTTAAGAACTTTTACTACTAATTTTTTTTCTTTGAGTTTTTATTTTCCTAGAAAAAGATTCAATGCAGCGAAAATCAATGGGGTGTTCTGCTCAAGAGGAGATTCTTTCTTTTCAACAATTGCCTGGTGAAACGTGGTACCAATATTTGAAAAGATACAATGTAATATGTCGGTTCTATATTGATCATGATGTACCTGCGAAGTTACTCCCACGTTTCTACGATGGCTTGTCTTACCCAGATCAAGTCACAATTGATGCCGCTAGTGGAAAGCAAGATATTCTTACGGAGCAAGGAGCAAGATTGCGAATGATCCACGACCAAGAACAGATCGACAATTGCGAGCAACTACTAGAAGCGCGTTTGCACCAATATTGGGAGAAATTCAACAAATTATGCAACCACCACCCAAACCATGGGCTTTCTGAGCACATCTTTATTGGGAGATTCTATTTAAGTTTAGAACCTTCTGATATGTACCAGATAGAAATAGCCAATGGTGGAAGTCATCTGGATAGTGAGTTTTTCTTTTTGAAAACTCTTAAGGAGCAGAAGGCGATAATTTAAGAGGAGGTGGCCAAAAGCGCAAAGGAGGCATCGATCAAGGCAACATCATCATGGGAAGATCCTGTCAAATCAGAACCAAGCAACGTTAAAGCTTTACCAAAGGAAGTCCCCAAGATTGAGCAAGAAAAATCAGAGGTATCACAAGAAGATATCAAGATGGACATCCTTCCACCTTCTCCGCAAAAATTCGCAGAGCCCATAGAAGAGCCACCAGACGATGAGCAACTTGGACATCCTAAGCTGAAAGAATTAAGTGTGCTGAATCTTGTTGATAACCAACTTTTGAAACATGAAGATCGAGATTTCTTGGGAATCCACAAGCTTCTTGAGTCTTACTACTTTGAGGAGATCAACATGGATCAATTCTTTTTGGAGGATAAGAAGATTTGCCAACATGAGGACACTTTCCAAAGGCGAAATGAGAACAATGCTAATCAATGCCGAAAGCATCCATTGCATCAGCCTCTCACGGCAACAAAGATGGCATTGTCATTCCTAGCTATTCATGGAGTCGCCTCAACAAAATTGGTGATTTCTTTCCTTATCTCTTTTCTTCACTTCCATATTTTTGTGCTCATATTCTTCCAATCTCATCATATTTGCTTTATGCTTTGAAATGGTATGATCCACCCTAACAAAGGGAGATGAAGGAAGGTCTAGCCAAAGACATTAAAGAAAGGCGCTTCTTGGGAGGCAACCCAAGAATTTACTAACATGTTACTTTTTTTTTTTAGTTTTGTTTTTCTTTTTCTTTTTAGGATTTCAAATTAAGAAAACAAGTCGAACAATTGGAGCTTGTTGAAGCCAACGCACCTAGCACGGCCGGCTAATGCCAGGCTATGGACATGCTAGACCGGCCATGGCCTGGCTACCCGTGCACCATACCCGGCTATGGCCCGGCCACTGCCGCACCAGCCCGCGCAAACACTGAGCCGCCACCGGCCATCCACGCCATGCCACCTCTAGCCCGTGCCACATAAATAGAGAAGCTTTCTTAAACTCATCTCCATTTACTTTTTCTTTGCATTGTTTTGCTTTAATTGATTGCCTATTCCTTGATTTGAATTAGTTGTTTGTATTTCTTTTGGATCGGTCGTCAGCAAATCATAAAAATAATAATCCCAACAAAATCCTAACTTAAGCAGATAGGGCAAGTAGGGGTCGAACCCACAGAAAGATAGGTTATTTATCTTTTTCTTAAATCAAATCAACAAATTAAAGAGAATTTTTAGAGCGAAATTGAATCTAATCTAACTAACAATTAAAATTAACTAAGGAAGCAAACAAGAAAATTAAAGAAAACAATTGATATGAAAGTAGTGAATAATCAAGAAAACAATTAATAAAAACCTCCAACATAGAATTAATATCCCTCTTGAAAATTATAACATGGATCATTGATATAATAATTATGAAATCATAGAATAGCTTGTCGGAATTAAATCCTAAATTACCTTAATTAGATAAGATTACCGGTTAAAGCTTAAATTACCCCTTTTACTTCTTAACAAATCAATTACCGGTTAAGACTTAAAGATTCACCAAGAAACAAAGCATTAAGAACTAGTAATTTATACAAGCACAAAGAGTAATTTCTCACTCATCGTCCCTTATCTCTCTTGGAAGGAGGTGTTAATTCTCAACCAATTGCAACAAACAACCAAGCCTGGACTATCAATCCTCGCTTTCATCTAGCTAATGCTAACTTGATTTATCAAGAAAGTGTCGGCTTAATCCATCAAAACAAGCAACATAGAATTAAAACAGAGATCAAAGGAATACTCAAATAATTATCATATAAAAGCACAAAATCTCACCATTATATAAGTCAAGAGATCAATTAAATTCTACATTGGAGAAAAGAAAAGGATTACTCACTCATGAATTGAGTGAGCATCCAAAGAATAAGAAGAAAAACTTATCTTATGGATGAGAAGAGAAGGGGGCGGCGGCACTAGGGCTTTTGTCCTCAAATTTTCAACAATTCTACCAAATACAATTTCTAGATCTACATGTACATTGAAAACCTAGACCTAAGGTGGCTATTTATAGTTGAAATAACCCTCAAGACTTCAACTTTAACTAGGAAAAGACTCTAGGACGGTTTAGGGTCTAACTTAGACTCCAAGTTAGATTAAAAGTCTATCCTAGAGTAGAATCCAAGTCAGACTAGGATCTTGGAATTTTCTGGATTCGTGTAGGGATTTCGACAGCATTTTTGGGCTTGAAAACGGCAGAATTGGATCTTGGACTTCAAAGGAAAGTTGTAGATCTCGGAGTTAGCTTTTCAACGAATTCTCATGGGCCTAAAACAGAGGTTTGAGTAGAAAGTTATGATTTTTCTACCAAAATATCCAAAATTCCAAAGCTTCCGGGCTTAATTCATGGCTTGTATTCAATCCTTCGCAATTAAAGCTCCAATCTTCAATTCTTGCTCCTTGAAATAATTCTTCCAAGTCTTCAAATCTTCAAAATTATCTTCAATGAGTCTTCAAACATGAGCTTCGAATCTCCAAATCTATACTCAAAATTGCTATGCTCAAATCTGTGTAAAAAGTCATCAAAATAGCTCCAAAAGTAGTGAAAAATAACAAATTCTCAATTCCACATCTCTTAAGGACTCAAAACACAAATGTTATCAAAATAGCATATATTTAAGCATAAATAGATCCAATAACATAGTAAAATAGCCATAAAAATAAGGTTGTTTTTGGCTCAATCATATTTCCCCCACACTTGAACTTTGCTAGTCCCTTAGCAAATCAATGTGTAAGTTAATCAAAAACCAATTTTTCAAGAAATCAATTTGAATTCATACATACATCAAAGAATCAATTTAATCATGCAATCAAAATAACAAAGAATAATAATAATACTCAATTTAAAAATCAAGAAATAACAAGTATCATCATTCTTAAGTAGTCATAATCAAAGTAGCTTTAATCACTTACCATTCTTCACTTTCTATAACTACTTCTTTCTATAAGCTTATGTTTTCCTCTTTTTCTCCATTACTCAAAAGATTGCAATGTCATAAATATACATCAAGGGTCATTGTGGGTTATAATAGATTTTCAAGGGTAATTGTTTTTAGAAAATTGAGGTTACTAACCTCTGAAGTGTTCATGATTTGGGGTTACTAACTCCCATTTTTGAGGCTACTAGCACTCTAGAAGGACTCCTTCTTTTATTTTTCAGAGGGACAATATTTCTGCAATTCCATGCCTCTTATCCTCTGTCCAAGGGTTACTAACTCCTTTTGTTTAAGAAAAGAGTGACAACAATGGATTTTTTTTTTTACACAGAAATATCTCTTCTCCTCTTGCATGAAAGCACTTCTTTTTATGAAAACAAGATTTAATTACCCTTTTTATAAGTAGTCCCCCACACTTATTCTTGACATAATCATAACATGCTTTCTTAATCATAATTTCAATCAAGATTGAACACAAGTTCTAGAAATAGATAATCATAGAAGCAATGAATAAATAAGATCTTATCACAAACTTCAATTATACCTAATTCTAAGAAATCAAACAACATGCTATAACTCTATCAATAAATAAAGTATTCTTAAAATTCTAAGCATTCATCAATCATAATCAAATCAATTAATCAAAATATGCATGAAAAATTCAAATAGTTTGAAAATTCGAAATTTTAGCAACAAAATTTATAATTTTTGTCGAAAATCAATTTTGAAAAATTGGGGAAAAATATGATCAATCAAAAACAATCCAAAAACAAACAATTCCTATCCTAGGTGCTCATGCAAACAATAACTAGCATATGACTCTATTATTCAAGCAATAAATCTATCAAGTATTCACCCCCCACACTTAAAATTCACATTGTCCTTAATGTAAAAGCAATCAATAAAACATTATCTTACCAAAAATAAAAAGTTAAGGTTCATGAAGACATACCTAGGCGGCTTTGATGAAGATAATTACTCAAACATAAAGACAATAGAAAATTAAGGTGATGGAAAAATAAAACTAGAGAAATGGTTTATTAATGAAACTTGAAAAATAAAGACATAAGATAAAGGAAAATTAAAATTAAAGCATAAACTAGATAACTAATCCTAAGATGCATAGAAATAAATCTTAAATCTAAAAACAAGAAATTGAAATCGAAAAATCCTAAAACTAAACCTAAATTGGTTTAGGAATAACCTTCTCCAATAAATTGAAGAGGTCATCCAAATTTCCAATTATGTTATTAAAATCATCTCTTAAGCTAGTAATTTGATCACTAATCTCCTTGCATCGAACAAGGAAAGGATGAAGCTCTTCCTTATTCTCCTTTTCTTGGTTAACTTCTTCTTCCTCTTTCTTATCACAAGAAGCATCACTTGATTCAGAATCAGAAGCAATAATCACAATATTGTCTTCACCTTGATTTCCTTCCAACGGCTCCTTAAGTTCCATTATTGGTGATGGAGGTTTCAATTCTTCCAAGGTAAAAACAGTAGCTATCAGCCTATTTGATGAGGAGGCATAATTTGGATCATGAGTTCTTGGAGGGATGGGAACACATCGCATGGGAGGTCTATAGGGCGGCCTATAGGGCTTGGTGTGATACCCATCAATCTTTGGCATGGAAAAAGGCCTATTCCAAGGTGCAACTTGAGGTCTTATCCTTCCATTGAAATTCATTGGTCCTTGGGGATGATGAAATCGATTCTCATAGGGGTGGAACCGATTTCTGAACTCATGCTCAGCTCTAGCCCTTGATCTCATAACAGCTTCTTGAGACTGGTTAACTTTTTCCAAAAGAAATTGATAAATCCTCCTAGCTTTGAATCCTGGCTTGGTAGCAATTTCTTCTTCAGGTAAGGAGGCAATCATGCTCAAAAGTTCATGGCAATCTTGACGGATAAAGCTTCCTTGAAATTTCTCACCAAATTGAGCAGCTCCAATTTGATAAAATTGGCTTCTAAAATTCTTGAATTGAACTTCAAAATCCATGGTAGTGAGCATCATCGACATCTTCAAGAGAGCTAGGGAAAATTGAAATCTTCTTGTCAACTTAGGGTGGCGTCGACTTACATGGCTTCTCGTCGAAAATTTTCTCCAAAAATTTTCTTCTTATCGACTTGCTTTAGTCGACTACTCTCTTGCTCAAGTCAACAAGGCCTTATCGATGGCTTCTCTTGCTTAACCGAAAATTCAAGTATTGCTCTTGTGATTTGATGAATAAAAGAGGAGGTAGAGGTGCCTTTATATAGTGATCAAATCCTATTCCTAAGAGGTTTTAATTAGAGTAAAAACTAAGAAACATACCTGGATTAGGAGTCCATTACCTATTGGAAAAAGGGTTGTCATCTTCTAATGCAATTAGGACTTATAATCCTAATTGCAAAAGGATTTAGAAGAGAAAAGGAAAGGAAACCGCGGCATCAAGGCAGCAGCGCTGCCTTGTGCGCGGGTTTGGCCAAGGCAGCAGTGGGCATTGGCGCGCGGGCTCGTCTTGGCGCCCCGTGCTGGCCTGGTGATGGCCTCGACATGGCTCGATGATGGCGCGCGGGCTTCCTGTCTTGATGCGCGGCATGGCCTGGCTTGTCCGGTGCTGGGCGGCTGTCTTGCTGGTACTCGGCCTCGGCATGGCTCGATGATAGCCGAGCCATGGCCTAGTTGTGCCCGGGCTTAGCTCGGACATGTCCGAGCCAAGGCCTGGCTTGTCTCGGTCATGTTGTGTGGCAGCGTGGCATGGCCGGCTGTGGCTTGGCCATGTCCGAGCCATGTCTTGGTGCCACCGAGCCATGGCCGGCCATGCATGGACCATGCATGGTTTGTGGCTCGATGCTTGGCTCCTTCCATCTTTTGGATGATTTTTTTTCTTCCAATTAAATGGAGAAAAATTCCTAAAACCTGAAAAAAAAAATTAAGTTAGAGATTAAAATTATTGGGTTGCATCCCAACAAGCGCTTGTTTAAAGTCATTAGTTTGACTTTCTCTTTCTTCAGTTTTTGGTTGGAAGATAAACTGGTTCTTCCAAAATAATTTCCTCAACCCATCCTATGGGAAAAGGTTCAAAGAAAGGTTTTAATCTTTGTCCATTGACTTTAAATTGCATCTGGGTAGTTGGATTTTTGATTTCTACTGATCCATTGGAATGTACCCTTCTTATCTCAAAAGGACCAGACCATCTTGATCTCAACTTCCCAGGGAAACCTCTTATTTGTCCCACAAATAGTAAAACCTTTTGTCCTTCATGGAATGATCTCCTTAATATCTTCTGGTCATTCAAAGCTTTAGTTTTCTCCTTGTAGATCCTTGAATTTTCATAGGCTTCATTCCTAATTTCTTCAAGTTTTTGCAACTGCAGCATCCTTTGAATTCCAGCTTTGTCAAAGTTAAGATTGCATTGCTTTACTGCCCACCATGCTTTGTGTTCTATCTCCACAGGTAAATGGCATGGTTTTCCAAACACAATTCTTTATGGGGACATACCAAGGGGTGTCTTATAGGCTGTACGATATGCCCATAAAGCATCTCCTAGTTGCATACTCCAACCTTTCCTCTGAACATTGACTATTTTCTCCAGAATCAGCTTCACTTGACGATTAGATATCTCGGCTTGACCATTGGTTTGAGGATGATATGAAGTAGATACCCTATGGCTTACTCCATATTTTTCCATTAATGTTTGTACAATTTTGTTGCAGAAGTAAGTTCCACGATCACTGATAAGAGCTCTTGGTATGCCAAATCTATGAAGAATGTTATTCTTTATAAATTTGACCATTGTTCTTGCGTCGTCCTTCTCAGTAGCAACTGCTTCAATCCATTTGGAAACATAGTCCACAGCTAGAAGGATATAGTATTTCTATTCTGATGGAGGAAAGGGTCCCATGAAATCAATTCCCCATACGTCGAAGACTTCAACAACATATACAGGATTTCATTTGATTCCTTCTTGAAATACTTCCCACTTTCTGGCAGCGTGGACAAGTCTTGCAATATTCAAAAGAATCTTGAAAGATTGTCGTCCAATAGAATCCGCAATCTAAGATCTTTCTTGCTATCTTCTTGTGTCCAAAATGGACTCCACTTTCATCAGTGTGGCAAAACTTTAGGACTGATTGAATTTCATTATCAGGAATGCATCTTCTCATGACTTGATTAGAACCACATCTCCATAGATATGGGTCATCCCAGAGATAATACTTGGCATCACTGATGATCTTCAATTTCTTTCCTTTGCTAAGATCTGGAGGTAAACGTCTAGTGACCAAGAAATTAACAATATCGGCATACCATGGAAGTTGAGAAACGACAAACAAGTCTTCAAAAGGTAGTGCTTCATTGATTGCAGTCTCTTCTTTGTTGCCTTCAATTCATCTTAGATGATCAGCTACAACGTTTTCTGCTCCTTTCTTATCCTTGATTTCGATATCAAATTCTTGAAAGAGCAATAGCCATCGCATAAGCCTAGCTTTTGCGTCTTTCTTTGCCATTAGATATCTCAATGCAGCATGATCAGAGTAGATTATCACCTTGGATCCCAGGATGTATGATTGAAACTTCTCCAAAGCAAAGACAACAACAAGCATTTCTTTCTCCATGGTGGTGTAGTTTTTCTGAGCAGTATCAAGAGTTCTTGAAGCATAGTAGATAAAATGGGGTACCTTATCTACTCTCTGGCCCAGAACAGCTCCAATAGCGACGTCACTTGCATCACACATGATCTCGAACGGTAGTTTCCAATCTGGTGGCTTCACAATTGGAGTGGTGGTGAGGGTAGTCTTCAATTTGTCGAATGCGTCTTTGCAATCATCTCCAAACTCGAACTCTACATCTTTCTGAAGTAATCTACACATAGGTGCTGAAATCTCCGAGAAATCTTTGATGAATCTTCTGTAGAATCTAGCATGGCCCAAGAATGATCGAATATCCTTGACACATGTTGGATAAGGCAGGTTCTGAACAACATCAACTTTGGCTTTGTCGACTTGCATCCCTTCTTTAGATACCACATGGCCTAGAACAATACCTTGTTCTGCCATGAAGTGGCACTTTTCGGCATTCAATACCAATTTGGTTTCGACACATCTTTTCAAAATGAGTTCTAGATTATGGAGGCATTGATTGAAGTTATCTCCATAGACAGTGAAGTCGTCCATGAATACTTCCATCTTATCTCCCACATAATCTTGAAAGATGCTCATCATACACCTTTGAAAAGTCGCAGGTGCAATGTATAAACCAAAAGGCATTCTTGTATAGGCATACGTACCGAAAGGCATGTAAAGGTGGTCTTCTCTTGGTCTTCAGGCGCAATTGGAATCTGGAAGTATCCTGAATACCCATCCAGAAAACAATAGTATGATTTGCATGCTAATCTCTCCAACATCTGGTCGATGAATGGCAATGGAAAGTGGTCCTTCCTTGTAGCAGAGTTCAGCTTTCTGTAGTCGATGCATACTCTCCATCCTTATTTTCTACAACGGTGCATCCAGACTTGTTTGGAACTACTTGGACAGGGCTAACCCATTTACTATCTGATATAGCATAAATGAGACCAGCTCCAAGTAATTTGAGAACTTCTTCCTTAACGACTTCAGCAAGGTTTGGATTGAGTCTTCTTTGTGGCTGTCGAACAGGTACTGCATCATCTTCAAGTCGAATCCTATGCATGCATACGGTAGGACTTATTCCCTTGATATCAGCAACAGTCCATCCAATGGCTTCCTTGTATTCCTTCAAAACTCTAATAAGTTGTTCTTCTTGTAAATTATTCAATTTACTTGAAATAACAACGGGTAGAGTCTCTTTGTCTCCAAGGAAAACATATTTCAGGCCTTCAGGTAGTTGTTTCAGCTTCACTTCGGGTGGTTGAATGATGGATGGAAGGGGTGTTAGCGTTGGCTCCAAACTGATATAGGCGACTGATGCTTTTTCTTCAACAGCAAGTGATGTCTCCAATTCTCTGATGGTTTCAGCTATATCTTCTAGCGTCAGGATTACTGCTTCCTTGATTTCTTCTTCATCCAGGCTCTTTGCAAGAACTAGTTCAAGTTCATCTTCATATTGAAGTGATTGAACTTGTTCAGGGCAAGCTTCAACTACATCGATTGCATAAATAGAATGGATCTCAGCAGGAGTTTTCATGGCTTCATTTATGTCAAATTTGATAATTTCACCATCAAATTCCATGCTGAGTTTTCCATCTTTCATGTCAAAATTCGTGCTAGCTGTTGAAAGGAAGGGTCTTCCTAGCAGCAATGGCAAGTGAGGTAGATGAAGATCATCCTCACTCATCTTCAGGACATAGAAATCTGCAGGAAAAACAAAATCTCTTATCTGCACTAAAACATTCTCAACTAAACCTTCAAGTTTAATGTTAGTTCTATTAGCAAATTGCACAGTAAGATCAGTTTCAATCATATGTTCTATTTTCAATTGGGAGTAGATAGAAAAAGGCACAATGTTAATTGAAGATCCAAATTCACACATAGCTTTTTCTATCTTTTCTTTTCCAATTTTACAAGGAATTGAAAAAGATCCTAAATCTTTACTTTTATGATGCAATTTTCTCTGATGGGCAGCAGATATATTCTCATTCATGCAAGCATATTTTTCAGAAAATTTTATTTTAGCAGTGCATAGATCTTTGAGAAAAGAAGCATACCTGGGCACTCTTACAACTTCAGCAAGCAAAGGAATATTTACCTCTAAATTCCGAAGTGAATTAAGTTGTTTTGCAAAGCTTTGAGGAAACGGTGGTGGACCGTAAGTGGTTTCAATCTCCTTCATCCCTTCAAATCTTGATTTAGGTCGAGAAGCTCTTGATGATGAGTTTGGTTGCTTCTTCTTGGGTTTGGCTGGAATCTCCTCTTCTCTGGTCACTTGAATGTTAGATACAGCAACTGGTGGTTGTTCGGCAGAGAAAGCAGGTGCTGGAGGTAGTGAAGTCTCAGGTGGGAATGGAATATCAGGTAATTCCATATCTTGTGCTTGCCACGGTTGAATTTCCTTCATAGACTTAATTTTGTATCCTCTTGTATTTTTCATTCACATGTCTTTGTGGTACATATGAATGATTTTGGATAGGAGCTTGCTGGATACTCATGAAGTTGGTAATCATCTTTGCTAGATTTCCTAATTGAGCAGTCAATGAGGATATGGCGTTATCAGTACGATCCATAAATTCCTCCATCTTCGAATTTGATTTTGATCCTTTGCATGACAAATCTTCCTTTGTGGAGAACTGATGAATGTTTCCAGTCATAGTGTTGAGTAGCTTCTTTGCTTCTTCAGGTGTTTTGAGTGTAAGGCTTCCTCCACTTGCAGAATCAATATATGTTCGATCTTCACAGAGAAGTCCATCATAAAAATTCTGAATTAGAAGTGCTTCACTCAAGTTGTGATAGGGGCTACTCGCACAAATCTCGTTGTATCTTTCCCAGTATTGATGCCACTTCTCGTCAGGTGATTGTTGACAAGAGTTGATTCGTTTTCTGACAACAACTCGCTTTGTTTCTGGAAAGTACTTGTTCATGAATGTTGTCTCCAATTCCTTCCACGAAGTTATGGATTTCGATGATAAGCTTACAAACCAGCTTTTCGCTTTTCCTTCCAGAGTGAGTGGAAAAGTTCGAAGTTTAGCTTGTTCTTCATGCATCCCAGTTATTGCAGCACACTTGATGAAGAAACTTTGCAGGTGCTCATGAGGATTCTCATGAGGTTCTCCTCAAAAAGTCGGCAACATGCGGATTACTCCTGGCTTCAGTTGGTATGTCATATCCATGGTTGGATAATCAATACATAGGGGCGGCACTTCACAATTGAAATTCAGCTCCCTTAACGAACGTGGTTGCTCCATTGAATTTTTCCTACAAAATAAAAGAAGATCAAGTGCAAATTAAATAGAAAAACAAAAAAGAAAAAGAAAAATAATTCACAATCTCCCCGGCAACGGTGCCAAAATTTATGATCGGTCGTCAGCAAATCATAAAAATAATAATTCCAACAAAATCCTAACTAAGCAGATAGGGCAAGTAGGGGTCGAACCCGCAGAGAGATAGGTTATTTATCTTTTTCTTAAATCAAATCAACAAATTAAAGAGAATTTTTAGAGTGAAATTGAATCTAATCTAACTAACAATTAAAATTAACTAAGGAAGCAAACAAGAAAATTAAAGAAAACAATTGATAAGAAAGCAGTGAATAATCAAGAAAACAATTAATAAAAACCTCCAACATAGAATTAATATCCCTCTTGACAATTATAACATGGATCATTGATATCTAATAATTATGAAATCATAGAATAGCTTGTTGGAATTAAATCCTAAATTACCTTAATTAGATAAGATTACCGGTTAAAACTTAAATTACCCCTTTTACTTCTTAACAAATCAATTACCGGTTAAGGCTTAAAGATTCACCAAGAAAAAGAGCATTAAGAACTAGTAATTTATACAAGCACAAAAAGTAATTTCTCACTCATCGTCCCTTATCTCTCTAGGAAGGAGGTGTTAATTCTCAACCAATTGCTACAAACAACCAAGCCTGGACTATCAATCCTCGACTTAATCTAGCTAATGCTAACTTAATTTATCAAGAAAGTGCCGGCTCAATCCATCAAAACAAGCAACATAGAATTAAAACAGAGATCAAAGGAATACTCTAACAATTATCATATAAAAGCACAAAATCTCACCATTATATAAGTCAAGAGATCAATTAAATTCTACACTGGAGAAAAGAAAAGGATAACTCACTCATGAATTGAGTGAGCATCCAAAGAATAAGAAGAAAAACTTATCTTATCGATGAGAAGAGAAGGGGGCGGCGGCACTAGGGCTTTTGTCCTCAAATCTTCAACAATTCTACCAAATACAATTTCTAGATCTACATGTACATTGAAAACCTAGACCTAAGGTGGCTATTTATAGTGGAAATAACCCGCAAGACTTCAACTTTAACTAGGACAAGACTCTAGGACGGTTTAGGGTCAAACTTAGACTCCAAGTTAGATTAAAAGTCTTCCTAGAGTAGAATCCAAGTCAGACTACGATCTTGGAATTTTCTGGATTCGTGCAGGGATTTCGACAGAATGTTTGGGCTTGAACACGGCAGAGATCGATCTTGGATTTCAAAGAAAAGTTGTAGATCTCGGAGTTAGCTTTTCAACAAGTACTCATAGGCCTATAACGGAGGTCTGAGAAGAAAGTTATGATTATTCTACCAAAACTGCGCTGAATCCTAATCCTGTTAGGACTAGAAGCGGGAATAAGTAGGAATTGGATATTTCCTTGGACATATGCGGCACAAATTGGGTTTTTAATTCCAATTGTGGGCTTATATAGGCTGAGCATTATCCCATATAAAATATCCAAAATTTCAAAGCTTCCGGGCTTAATTCATGGCTTGTCTTCAATCCTTCGCAATTAAAACTCCAATCTTCAATTCTTGCTCCTTGAAATAATTCTTCCATGTCTTCAAATCTTCAAAATTATTTTCAATGAGTCTTCAAACACGAGCTTCGAATCTCCAAATCTATACTCAAAATTGCTATGCTCAAATCTGTGTAAAAAGTCATCAAAATAGCTCCAAAAGTAGTGAAAAATAACAAACTCTCAATTTCACATCTCTTAAGGACTCAAAACACAAATGTTATCAAAATAGCATATATTTAAGCATAAATAGATCCAAAAATATAGTAAAATAGCCATAAAAATAGGGTTGTTTTTGGCTCAATCACTTTTCTATGTTTTCTATGCTTTGATTTAGATCTTTATAATGACTTATGCTATGATTGCCATGATTAATCTACATGCATTCATGCCATAAATTTTTTCGAAAATTTTGAAATTTTTGCATATATTGAGTGATTGATTTGATTATGAATGATAATGCTTAGAATTTTTAAGAATGCTTTATTTGATTGATTGATTTTTAGCATGATATCTTATTTCATAGAATTAGGTATAATTAGATTCTGTGATAAAAGCTTATTGTTTATTGCTTCTATGATTATCTATTTCTAGAACTTGTGTTTAATTTTTATTGAAATTACAATTATGAAAGTATGTTATGGATATGTCAAGAACAAGTGTGGGGGACTATTTATATAAAAAAGGGTAGTTTAAAAAAATGTTTTCATAAAAAGAAGTGTTTTCATGCAAGAGGAGAAGAGGTATTTCTGCTTTAAAAAAAATCAATCCATTGTTGTCACTCTTTTCTTTAACAAAAGGAGTTAGTAACCCTTGGAAAGAGGATAAGAGACATGGAATTGCGGAAATATTGTCCCTCTGAAAAAAAACTAAAAAAGAAGGAGTTCTTCTAGAGTGCTAGTAGCCTCAAAAATGGGAGTTAGTAACCCCAAATCATGAACACTTCGAGATTAGTAACCTCAATTTTCTAAGAGTAAATGTTTGATAAGGTCTGCCTATAAAAACTCACTTTTACACCCTCCAATGATAGAATGACATCTCATAAATTTTGAGGTTTTCTTATAGAGTGCATCACATGGGATTATATTTAATAAAAACTTGATTTTACTCTCTTTCCACCGATAATTATTAATCCCAAATATTCTAAACCCTAAATTTATATTCCTAAACCCTCCTAAAAATCAATACTAAAACTCGAATAGCAAGCCCCATCGTCATCTTTCCACATGTGTTAGAAGGAGCAGATCGTCCTCAACTTAGATTCCAATAATTCTTCCATCGTCATCTTTCCAGGTAAATTAACTTGATTCAATTAATCAATTGAATCTTTTTAAAGTTCAATTGACTACTTCGTTAAACTTTTTTTCTATTTTTTAAGTTTGGCACGTTACACTTTTTTTCTTCAGCACCACTTTTAGTTTGTTTGTTGCGAATAGACATGGATACATATAGCCTATAGGACCTTTCCTTATCATATTTGTCTATTTCCAGTTTGTACTGGACCTTAAGTTTTGATCATTAATAAAGTCTCGAATTATTTTCTGGAAAAAAAAAAGATTTAATCTTTTTTCACCTTTTATCTATTTTATAATTGCAGCTCAATTTCAAGAAAATGAATGACAAAGATTTGGAGACCATTCTTTCGGATGATTATCCAATTGATGATGAAGACATTGACAATGATAAAAATGAGCAAAATAGTGTCAGTTCAAGCAAAAATAATGTGGAGCAGCCCTCTCTTAAATACTCCATGTATAGTGGACCACTAGAACCTTGTTAAGGTATGGAATTTGAAGAATTGGAAAATGCTCATACATGTTATAATAGTTATGCAAGACGACATAGTTTTGGCATTCGAAAAAACCACACACGACTATCCCAAAAGGACGATAGATCATTAATTGGAGTAGAGAATTGTCGAAACGTTCGGGTCCGGGGAACCCAGCCGAGACGACGTTGGTAAGAGGGAGTCGCCACTAATCAAAATTCTAAGGTGTGATTAGTCACCTAAATGCCACCTAAGCTAAGTAAGGTCCAAAGCTTGGCAATGGACCCACTAAACCTAAGGTCCGGTCTTGTAACCTGAATCTAGGTTCGGGAGTCGATTACGCTCGGGGAAGGATTAGCACCCCTGAGTCGCCCGTCAAGTGACGGTACCTCTAGTCTAACTAGATCTACTGGGTCGAAAAGAAAACTTGGTTGGTTTTAGTCCTAATCTTGATTATTAAAAGGGTTATAAAAAGAAAATAAAACCATTTTTTTGGAACCGATGTCGAGAATTCGAAGAATATAATCGAACACCGTCGATTAATTCTATCATGATTCTCTTTCACTGTTTGCTCTCTCGTTGATCCTTTTCTCTTCGAAAAAGAAATTTTGAAAATGCTATGACAAAAATCTTTTTACCATTTGATTTTTCTAAAAACTTACCAATTTTATTTGTTTCCAAAATCTTCCTTTTAGGAACCTTTATTTTCCAAAACCTTCTTTTGGAATTATCCTAACTTTTATTTTCCAAAATCTTCTTTCAGAGTTTACTTAAAAAGGGTTCTTTTTTAAAATGCTTACTTGAAATCTCTTGATTTACTAATTTCTTAATTTTGAAAAAAATCAAGTAAGAAAGCATGATTTGAAAAAAACAACTTTGAAAACACTTTTATTACCTCTTTTATTCTTCTTTTTTGATCTTTCTCTATCTCTAGATTAATGCATGTATGTAGATGATGAATGCAAAGTCCGATTATTTAAGTTAACTCGCGTAACCCGGGTTTTTGAAAGCACTTACCGGGATATATGCCCGGAACCCCGATGCATCCCGAAAAGAGCCGTCTCATCCTCAGAGACATTCAGTGGCCCCGAAAACTCGATCACTCACTGAATGCCCCTTCTTCGGAGGGGTTACGGTTATCAACTGAATTAAAGGTGGCATGAAATGCAAGCAGATATATTCAATGACAGATAAGTATGACATGTATGCAGCTAATTAATACTACTCTAAATTACTAAATTATTACAAACCAAGGCCAAACCCGGCCAATTAATAAGTTAACTATAACTAAAGAAAGAAAATAAGACTTATGGGCCGAACTGGGCTTGCTGAGGACTTTTCTGCACACTAAAGAAAATGATCAGTAACGTTCAGGCAATAACACGCAATTTGTACCATATCAAGGCAAATCAAATATCTAAATTGACCAAGTGATAATCATCATTCCAAAAATTCTTAATTACTTTTTAAGCCAATCTTTATTTGTGAAAATTAGGTCTTAATTCCAAGTTAAATTTCCTTAAAATTGAAATTAGCCCAAAGTGTCATACATATCATCCTTAAGCTAATTCCAATCAAAGAAGATCTTTACTTTAAATTAAGACCCCATTTCCCCAAACCAAAATTAACCTAAGTAATTAATTTTCGATTTTCAATTTGGGTTAAACAAGCATTTTCATACATAAATCTCAAAAGTTCAATATAAAAGTAATTTAATCAACAATTCTTAAAGCTAGACTAAAAGATCAATTTCAAGTTAATTAAAACACAAAAAATCCAAGTTTTGGCACCATATACTTAAATTAACCAAAAGACACAACCTTTATACCATAAACACCCAAAAAATCATGCTTTTTCAAATCAAAGTTGCAAATCATTTAACAACAACCAATTAAATAAAGAAAATCCAATTTTTTAGATTAAATATCCCAACTTTAAGCAATTCATGTCTAATTAACCTAAATTCCACTTAATACTCAACACAAAGGGTAATTTACTTAATCCAAACACTCAAACAAGCTAAGTCTTTACTTATCAACATGGAAAGTTTATTCAAAAGTGAAAAGCGGGCTAAATTTATCAGCTTTATCACAAAATAGAGCAATTAAGCCTTAAATTGAAACAAATCAACATAAGCATGCCTCAAATTGCAACAATTAAACATCATCAGCATTTAATCGCATCAATTGAAAAGTAAAGGGATGAAATTAAATAAAAAGAATGATGCGCCAAGGACTCATCATGGACTTGAAGAGCACAATGGAGATCATGGAGAGGATGTGCATATGCGGCAAGGAGGCTTGGAGAAACTTGAAGATGCTAAGGAAGAAGTTTCAAGCTCATTGGAGTTGCCTAAGATGCCATTTGATCCATTAAAGATGCCATTAGGTCCGATGACAAGGGCAAGAGCTAAAAGGTTCAAGGAAGCTTTGTTTGGCCTCATTAGAGTTCATCTTGAAGAGTTAAAGGCCATCGAAGATCAATTGAAGCCCATTGGAGTTCATCAACAAAGGAATATTCCCATCGATTCCAAGTTGTGCACTCTTCTTGAGATCGATGAGCATTAGGTCATTAGAGTTGTAATTTGGCCATTGTGGGCTTAATTCTATCTTAGATTAGTTGTTTATTTAGTTAAGAACCTTATTTGGGTTGGGCCTTATTTAATTAAGTCCAATCCTTAGCTATTTTTCTATTGGTTGTATTTTTGGATAGTTTCTAGATCATTCAATTGTGTAGCCGCCTAGGGCTAATAGATGAGGCGGTTTAGGGCTTTTCTAAGGGGGGTTTGCGCAGAGGGCTTGCCTATATAAAGGCTCTGCCTCCCTCTTGTAAACATAAGTTGAGTTGATTAATAAAATTGAGGTTTTACACCCAAATTGATTATCTTAGCTTCTTTGTTCTAGTTTGAGCAAAACTTAGGGTTCTTCTATCTTGTAGAGTCCTAGCAAACAATTAAGTTGTGTTGCTTGATTGTTTGTGAATCTTGTGTTCTAGAGTT
>AWUE01021576.1:0-54008 GCA_001974825.2 Corchorus olitorius
TATTTTTTAGATTAAACTACAAGGTATGAGGACTCCAAAATCTGAAATTTCAAAGCAATTGGAGTTAGGATGAAGTCACATAATTTTTTGAATTTTCGGAATTTTTAGATCTTGAAATTTGAAAGTTGCGATAGAACTTTGATAAATGAGATGGATGAAAAACTTGATGATAGATGAATAGAAGGATAGATTTACCGATTGAAGATGACAACCTATGCTCTGATTACCAATTGATACGAATCTAGTTGTGTTAGATTCAAATCTAGCCTTGAATATCTATCAAAGTCGACTTGAACTTCCTCAACTTCTAGATGTGTATGTCGATGACCTTCACAAGGTGAATCCTCTTCTTTCGTCGGCCCAAAGTGATACGCCAAGGACTCATCATGGTCTAGAAGAGCACAATGCAGATCATGGAGGGAATGTGCATATGCGGCAAGGAGGCTTGAAGAAGCTTGAAGATGCTAGAAGTTCATTGGAGCAAGTTCCAAGCTCATTGGAGCAAGTTCCAAGCTCATTGGAGCAGGTTCCAAGTTCATTGGAGAAGGTTCCAAGATCATTGGAGAAGGTTTCAAGCTCATTGGAAATGCCTAAGATGCCATTTGATCCATTGAAGATGCCATTTGATCCATTGAAGATGCCATTAGGCCCAATGACAAGGGCAAGAGCTAAAAGATTCAAAGAAGCTTTGTTTGGCCTCATTAGAGTTCATCTTGAAGAGTTAAAGGCCATTGGAGATCATTTGAAGCCCATTGGAGACCATCATCAAAAGGAACTATTCCCATCGATTCCAAAGTTGTGCACTCTTCTTGAGATCGATGAGCATTAGGTCATTAGAGTTTGTAATTTTGGCCATTGTGGGCTTAATTCTATCTTAGATTAGTTGTTTATTTAGTTAAGAACCTTATTTGGGTTTGGGCCTTATTTAATTAAGTCCAATCCTTAGCTATTTTTCTATTGGTTGTATTTTTGGATAGTTTCTAGATCATTCAATTGTGTAGCCGCCTAGGGCTAATAGATGAGGCGGTTTAGGGCTTTTCTAAGGGGGGTTTGCGCAGAGGGCTTGCCTATATAAAGGCTCTGCCTCCCTCTTGTAAACATAAGTTGAGTTGATTAATAAAATTGAGGTTTTACACCCAAATTGATTATCTTAGCTTCTTTGTTCTAGTTTGAGCAAAACTTAGGGTTTTCTATCTTGTAGAGTCCTAGCAAACAATTAAGTTGTGTTGCTTGATTGTTTGTGAATCTTGTGTTCTAGAGTTAACAATTGCAGGTCTAATTGGAGACTTTGGGCCGACGAAAGAAGAGGAAACACCTTGTGAAGGTCATCGACATACACATCTAGAAGTTGAGGAAGTTCAAGTCGACTTTGATAGATTTTCAAGGCTAGATTTGAATCTAATACAACTAGATTCGTATCAAAGAGAAGATTCTTACCCTAAACGTTGTCGTTTAGCCTTGACTCTTCTTAAACTGACCTAGCTCCTCTTTTTTTCTTCTTCTCCGCCACTCTCCCCTTCCGCAAACCTAATGGCCCTCGATTCCTCCCTTGCTCGCCGCTGAACCAGTGCCTCTCATCATCTCCATTCCCCGGCTCGACCTAGCTTCACATCCACCGGAATCCCGCCTTGAACTCTCCAAAGTATCGGCTTTTTCGAGTCACCGACCAAACTTAATGAAGGCCACCAAAAAACGAAACCCTTCGTGGTGTTTATAGACTCATGATTCACTATTAGAGATGAAGGCTTTTAGGGGTGTCGGGCCCGATGGTTTTTTCAAAGGTAAGGGCTTCAATCTCTGCTTTTCTTTTTGTTTCGGATTTGAGAAGAGTCGAAAGATATGATCTTTTTGGAGAAAAATAACTCTGGGTCTTTTTTTGGTGCTTAGAGTGAGATTCGAAAAGAAAAATGGAGGTTTTTTGTTCAAAGGTAAGAGCCACTCTTTCTTTTTCTTTTGTGTTGTCAACGGCGAGGTGAGATTATGAGGGAAAGCAAATTGCATCCATGAGATGGGAGAGAAATCTAGAGAGAGTT
This sequence comes from Corchorus olitorius, assembly GCA_001974825.2. Taxonomy (NCBI): domain Eukaryota; kingdom Viridiplantae; phylum Streptophyta; class Magnoliopsida; order Malvales; family Malvaceae; genus Corchorus; species Corchorus olitorius. The sequence continues at coordinate 2,034 of AWUE01021576.1, forward strand.
ATGAAGAAACTCTGTTGTTTTTTTAGAGGGCGTGAGATGATGAGAATGGTGTGTAGTCTGTTGGTCAGAGAGTATGTAGAGAGCACGAGGGATTTTTTTCTTCTTCAATGAGAGAGACCTGCCTCTGAAGGTGAGAGCTTTTTGTTTTTTAGGGACCCTTGTGTGTGTCGATGAGTGTCAGCAAGGTAAGAGTGGGGTGATGAATATCAGGGAGAGGGTTGTTGTGTGGGAGAGGGAGAGGTGAGATCCATCGTGAGAGAGAAAATCCGAGATTTTTAGTCTAGATTCTTTTTCTCTTAACCAATTCCCCTTCTTTGTAGCTAACCAACTCTGTCTCCTTCTGCAGGTGCTTTGTATTTGTGGAACTTTGTGGGCTACTGATCTGGGAAGATAAGGCTCAAGGGATAATGAGCTGGCCTTGGTGAGCTGTGCGGAGGGTGATCTGGCAAAGGGTCTCCTCTTAGGTAAAACTCTCACAAGGTAAGATTCTTCTTTTTCTCTATAACTGCCTGAAGTGGGTATTTGTTTGCTGAAAGTGATCCATTTATTGGTGTTGGATGACTATGATGATGTATGCTATGTTTGGTGCAATGTTTGATCTATTTTCTTGTGTTTTTCTATGGTTGACATGAAATGCAGTGCATGTTTACTAGTCCTGAAATTACAATGCTAAACTAAAGGAATTGATGCTTAAATTTAGATGTGGTTTGCTGCCATGTTTATTGCTGAAATGTATACTCAGACTACTAAAAATGCTAAATGCAATGTGCTCTATTTGCTGCAAAATGACAGTGTAATGCATGCCCTAATAATTGCTTAGTTGTCCTGAATTTGCTCCTCTGAACTGTTGAATCCGCTTTGCAACTTTTGTGAGCTCAATTGTTTCGAATTCTTGAATCCCTTTGCTGTTTTTATTGCTTTGGCTTGTGCTCTCTGCAGGTTGTTCAACCATCAATCCAAGACTGTTTTGAGCTCGTTTGAAGTCGTTTCACCCCTTTGGGCCTTGGTAGCATGGCTCGAGAACAAGTATATGAGAAAAAGGCAAAGAGGAAAACAAGAATCAAGCTGGAAAAAGAAAGCTTGCAAACAGGATCCTTAGCTATTAGGAACATGCCAACTCAAAGCTAAAAGATGTAATTTTGCAAAATATGTGTATGAACAATGTAATGAATGAACATGACTTGACTTGTTTGTATTTGAATTCTTTATGTAAATGCAATTCACTAGTTCTTTTATTGCTCCTGAAACTATTACTAATTGATTGCATGCAAACTATGGATTGAAATAAGTCAATGCAATACTTGTTTGAATGCACACATGATTAGAAGACAAAAATGACATAAAAAATGAGTATGCCTAATAATAAATGAACATGAATATGACCAAAGTAACTAATAAAAACATGCATATGATTGATGTAATTGAAGAGAACATGAGAATAAATTGGATATAAAAATGCTAATTGAAAACTAGACCCATTACAACAAGGGCTTAAACTATATGGTCAAAGTGCAAAAAATACTAAATTACTAAATGAAGCTAAATCATGAATTATGTAAAAAATGCCAAAGATGCATATTCTAAGATTTTTTGGGTTTTCCAAATGCAATCTAAACGACTAAAAGATGAATTAACTAATCTAAATTAACAGTAAACTGCAAATGACCAAAATGCCCCTGGATGTGCAAATGACTAAAATGCCCCTGAACATGCAAACGACCCCAAAATCCCCCTAAGTGACCCTAATGCTAATCAAAGAATAAATTGATTTAAATTGAAGGATACAGGACAAGAATGGGTGTCTACAAGAATGTGTGTTCTAGGGAGGGTTTTCGACATAAGAAGTACAAAAAAAGGAGAAGAGACAACCCGGAACCTGCAGAAACAAGAATAGGATGTAAGGCAAGGATGTATTTGAAGAGAGGTAATAATAAGTAGGTTGTGAGCAGCTTTGTTACAGATCATAATCATGAACTTCTTACTCCCAAAAGTACTGGTTTTCTAAGGGGGCATAGAGCTATTACACATGCCCAAAGAAATATTATTGATACATTAAATGAGGCAGGTGTGCCACCTAGAAAAATTATGTCGGTGTTGACCAAGGAATCTGGGGGTGACTGGAATGATGGTTGTGTTCCCATGGATGTCCAGAATTATCTAGGAAGCAAAAGAAGAAAACGTCTTGCACAGGGGGATGCTCAAAACTTGCTCCATTATTTCATTCAAAATCAATCCAAGAATCCATGGTTTTTTTATGCAATTCAAGTGGATGAAAATGGACATATGGGGAATTGTTTCTGGGCAGATGCAAGATCAAGATTGGCATATCGACATTTTGGAGATGTGGTTACATTTGATGCTACTTATCTGACTAACTGTCACGGTATACCATTTGTTCCATTTACTGGAGTTAATCACCACCATCAATCTGTGATGTTTGGATGCGCTTTGCTTGTCAACGAAAAAATTGAATCTTATGTTTGGTTGCTAGAGACATGGCTTGAAGCAATGCTTGGACAGGCTCCAACTATATTTATCACTGATGATTGTCCATCTATGAAGAATGCGATTGCTCAGGTACTTCTGAATACAACTCATAAATTATGCATGTGGCATATTTTACAGAATGTTCCAGAACATTTGGCTTTCGTCTAAAATAAGCATCCACTTTTCAAAGAAGACTTTCATTATTGCATCCACGATACAATGGCAATTGATGAGTTTGAATTTGAATGGAATGTGCTTTTAGCTAAGTATGGATTAGAGGAAAATGGTTTGATGAAATATTTATACATGCCGCGAGAAAAATGGGTGCCTGCTTTTTTACGAACAACGTTTTGTGCTGGAATGTCTACAACTCAAAGGAGTGAAAGTATGAACAAGTTTTTCAAAGACTATGTTCGCCCAAGTACATTGGTAAGTGACTTTGTGCACCAATATGATAAGGCATTGAATGCTCGTTATCAAAAGGAAAAGGAAAAAGATGTGAAGACAAAGAGTTCCAAAGCAATTTTGAAGACATGTTATAAGATGGAAGATGACGCAGCGAAACACTACACTAGGAAAATGTTTTCCAAGTTTCAAGATGAGTTGTTCTCTAGCCAAAACTACAAGGCATCTAAGGATCGTGATGAAAGAGAGAAGAAAATATATAAGGTCATACCACATGGGAAAGAAAGACCAATTCATGAAGTGTCACTTGATATTTCTGATAACAAAACCATTTGCACTTGTCATAAGTTTGAATTTGTGGGCATTTTATGCAGACACATCCTTGCTGTTTTTGTGAAGAAATCTCTAGTGAACTCTTTACCCAAGTGCTTTATTCTAGAAAGATGGACAATTGATGCAAAGCGCCACACAGTACCCGATATAGCTTGGTGTTGATGTTATACAAGCAGATACTCAAATTTCTTCCACTTTAATGAGGAATAGTTTAATGATGCAATTTTTAGAAGTAGCTGAAAATGGTTCAAAATCCATAAGGAAGTATGAACATCTTTCTCATTCTCTTCAAAGGATACATGAGGAAATTTTGGCAATTAGTGTTGAAAATGAAGAAAATCTGGAAGCTAGTGTCCCTACTTCTAATTTTGAAGCTACCAACTTGGATGAATCAAACATTGTGATGACTTTGCAAGATCCTTTACATGTACGTTCTAGAGGGCGACCTAAATCCTTGAGGGCAAAGAATCTTAAGGAAAATCAATCAAGACCATCTGGAATTAAGAGGAAATGCACCATGTGTAAGGCAGAAGGACATAAGAAAATTACTTGTCCCTCACTTAAACCATCATTGTAAGTTTTTTTTTTTACTTTAGTTTCCTCTTTTTAATTTAATTTACATAACATAAAAATTAAATCATTTTATCTTATTGATTGATTAACTTGAAGGGATGGCTCAACAAATTTGGCACCAATTGGAACAAGTACAATGAATCAACAAAATTGTTAAAAGAAGGTGAATATCATTTAAATTTGTCTAACTTTTTGAACTTTAATTGTTGCAAATTACTAACTCAATTGTTGCAAAGTACGACTATTAATTTTATTCAGTTGTTAATGTTTTGTTTTTCATTCTCCAGCTGTTAGGTAAAGCCATGATGCACCCTATAAACATGGGATTATTTAGTTGTTAATGTTTCCTTGGTGCTGGTGGACATGACAGAATTGCTGGGATATTGTTATCTTCTGATGTTGGTGTCAAACAGAACTCATCTTCAGTTTCTATTCTCCATCTTTCTTCTGCTGTTAATGTTTCCAACTTTAAGTAGGCTTTGTTTTTTTTTTTTACTACAAACCCATTTTTGTTCTTCTTATGGAGTGAAAATTTTGCAGTGAAGTGAAGTTGAATCAAATGAATTTCATGATTCCTAGCCATCGAGAATGAAATTACTACTTAATAATGGATTGTTAACTCTAATGGAAAAATCCCAATTCAATTAACAGGTTTTCAAATTCGATCAAAATGCTTGCTTTCTCAGCTATATTCAACGCAAAGTTCATCTGTCAATTTGAGTTGTTAGTTGATTGATGATCTTATATTGCTAGACGAAATATCCACAGCTTGTAGCAGTCTATGGTCCTAATGCCTACGATAGTTCCTATCCTTCTTCTTCGGGGAAGTTATTGATTTCAAGTACAGTCCCATTGCTCGTACTACGCCCTTCAGTTACCGACCCTGGTGCCTTTGCCGGGAGTCGAACCCTTTTATGAAGTAGATGCAGAGTCAATAGATAGCAGAGGTGGTTCTCTATCCCGCAAGAGAGGACTCGTTCTGGCTTTAAAGAGCCTCTTTTTTAGCAGTCTCGTCCATAAGAGAAGATTGACCATCTCTTCTTCCAAAGCTCTTTCTTTCTCTTCTCCAAGTGTGGGATTCACAACCAAAGCCAATATTCGAATTCAAAGACCCTTGTTTGAGGTATTTCTCAATGAGAATTTTCTGCCAGTTCCTTCGAGAAAGCTTAATGCTTCTTGATTTTCCGAGCTTATTGATTGATCTTATCATGTTCTCTGTCAGTCATATGACAACTTCTATTATTTGGGAGTCTTCGACAATGGCCTTTAATTTGTTCATTTGAGTTTATACGGTGTGTAAAGTAACAAAAGAAAGAGCAATGACAGTATATTTTCACCATCTTCTTTCATCAATTACATTCCCAGTAGTTAGAATATTTGGGAGCGTGCTATTCAATTTTTAGTAGGGTTTAATATAATAATATTTGAGATTAATAATAATCGGTGGAAAGAGAGTAAAATCAAGTTTTTATTAAATATAATCCCATGTGATGCACTCTATAAGAAAACCTCAAAATTTATGAGGTGTCATTCTATCATTGGAGGGTGTAAAAGTGGGATTTTATAGGCAAACCTTATCAAACATTTACTCATTTTCTAAAATCTAATTACCCTTTGAAAATCTATTATAACCCACGAAAACCCTTGATTTGTATCCATGATATGTATTCCTTTGAGTAATGGAGATAAAGATGAAGACATAAGCTTATGGAAAGAAGTAGTTTTAAGATGTGATGAATGGTAAGTGATTAGAACTACTTTATTTATGGTTACTTAAGAATAAAGATGCTTGCTATTTCTTGATCTTTTGAATTAAGTGCTCTTATTATTCTTTGTTATTTTGATTTCATGATTGCATTAATCCTTGATATGTGTATGTGTTGCGCCCAAAATCTCTTGCTAGAGTTTTCGCGGAGAATTCTTTATGACAGCGTAAGGGCGTGCCAGTCAATTTGCTGAAATTGACAAAGAGGTTGTAAAAACTGGATCTGGTGCGCGGAGCAGCAGATTAAAAGATCAGAACGATTGTGGGGACTGGATCAAAGTCACACCGGAGCATCTAAATCATTGGATCCACACGAACTGCTTCTCATAACTAGGCCTTCCTCTTTTTGGATCAGATCTGAGAGATCTGCTTTGATTGCAATTGAAATTGAAAAGAAAATAACAAACTGATCTGTTATTTCTGAATGAAGAACACGTGTACAGTGTTTGTATGTCCGGAGACAAGATTGAAACAAGAGAAAAACACTAAAAGAGTGTTTGTTTGTCCTGAAACAAGATCTAAACAAGGAAACTTTGATGAACGAGTGAAGAACTCGTGATGAACAAGAGTGAATATGGCGCAGAGCCAGAGAGAAAATAAGCACGGAGCTTGGTTTTTTGCGCGGAGCAAGTTTGTAGCTGCAGGAGCTGGTTTTTGATTTCTCGGGAGAAATGTCTGAGATGCGAAATCTGCTGAAACCTGAAAATGGCCTCCCTTTATATAGGGGACGGTTTGGGCTTGAGCATTTAATGTGATTGCCTTGCTGAGAAAGGCAAAATCCTCCTCCTATGCAGATGACAGCTTCCAGGAAGGTGCAGTGAAGCTTCCTTCTTCTTCTGATTGCATCCAACTGATGGGGAGAAGACATGATATGCATAAGGGCACCACTTTACTAAGATAGGAGACGAAAATCTACCTCCTGGGTAGTTGATGACAATTCTTTCTTCTGCCTATCACAGTGCAGCAGGCTTTTGTTGTTTCTTTTGTGCTGAATTTAGCTAATTTGACTAAGTAGTGGCCAATTGACATCATGAATTGAACTCTAATCATCAAAGCCACGAAATTACTCTTACTTGGCCATATTTAGCTCTTTAAATCATGAAAATAATAATTAATTAAGAAAATGGCTTAAACCGGAGTGAGAAAGCCATATGTCCTTAATTGAAAAGAATGCAAAAGTTGCAACGATCTCGGATTTAACCAAAATTTCACCAGTAAGCTTAGAATATCTCCATAAGATCATGGAAAAAAATCCCAAGTTAATTCGAGCTCTCTATCATGGTGAATTTGGTTTCACTCCCAAAAATGTCCTTAACTGAAAACCGGGCATAAGTTTTTACTCTGATGTCAGAATGAGGTGAAATTTTACCAAAATGATCTACATAGCTCAAGGATCATCATGGTGTGCTCCTCAGAAGAAATCGCAGCTTCTAGCCTCTCTGATTGGTCAATTTCACTATTTTGTCCTTAATTGAACAAAATACAAGATGCAATTTCACCTCCCGGGGAAGGGAGAAGGCTAGGCGATTTTCCACTATGGTTGGTCGACTATATGGAGGATGTGTGAGGTTGAAAATCTCATGCCTCTCTCACGTACACAGATGTTTCTCTTGCTGACAAACTTTAGCTCTCGGCCTCCTTCCTGCAGGAAGAGAAAAATATCTCTCTGCAGGGCAGAGGGCGGCCTCTCCTCTGACTAGGAGATGACTTGGGCCTTGCTATGTATGTCCATGAGGTATTTTTCATCTCATGGTCAGATGGCAAGCAATTTTCCTTTTTTTACTTGTTTGCCTCCCTAGCAGGCAGCAATATCAAAGGAAACTGCTTCCGATTTGATTCTCTGTGCCACTCACCTGGGTAGCAGCGGCATACACAAGAATTTTAATAATAATTATTCAAAAAATAATTATTATTTAATTATTAATTAATTAATTTCAGCCCTTGCAATTAATTTACAAGATTTTCCTAATTCAACTTGAACTAGGGTGGTGAAGAAACCTAGTTTCTTTAGGAATTTTGATTAAATCCTAACCACACATCTTGATTATAATTATGATAAAACCAATTTACCCTCAATTGTAAATTGAGGTATAAACAATGCCCCCCAAGCTTAAGTCTTTGTGTTAAAAGAATTTAAGCTTATACTTAAGAAAATTGGTCTTGGACCGAAATTTTTCCTCTTATTTCCTAGCCAACGTCGACACCCCCTCTTTGGTACCATACTTAGCCGAATTTTACAGCAACTTTCTCAAGCTATAATGGCTTCCAAAGATCAAGGCAACAACAAGAATCATCACCAAAAATCATCTCTCATGCCAAGCAATTTAAGCCGTGGCTCCTTGTTCTTGGAGGCTTCCAAATCCTTGGCACGAATCAAGCAATTTGGATCAAACTCCCATGATGGCAGCTCCCAATCAACTCAAGCAAGGCCTAAGCTCAAGTCTATGGTGATTGATCCCAAATCGGCACAAAATCAAGGTAATTGTTCATGAACTTTTACTTTTTGCACTTAAGTTCATCAATTTCCTTTATGCCGCCAATCCTAGCATAAATTACCATGATTAGGCCGACTTTGATGATGATTTTGGTATGACATGGCTGCTGTAATTTTAAGTAAAGATTTGATTTAGAAATCAAATCAATTTAGTAAAGAAATTGGCAAAAATCCTTAGTAAAAACTATGTAGTTTTCGGCCTAGGACTTAAAATTTTGCCATAGATCTTTAGGTGAACATGTTGCTGCATGAAATTAGGATTTCATGGCATGAAATCATGCCCAATATGTCGACATAGGGGCTGCAATTATCGACCCCAATTTTGGTACCCTAGGCGGCAAATTTGGCCTAATTTGACTAGGATTACAAATCCTATTAGGTTTAAGAAGCCAAATTGGACTAGGAATTGTTGTTTTCCTTATGAAATTAGTTTAGGATTAGATAAACCCTAAACCTAATTGGACAAGGACCATAAACCCTAGCATGTCGCGGCACCCTTAGCCAAATTTTGAAAATTTTGGGCGGTTATGCAATTTAGTCCCTAGGGTTTATGCAATTTTGAAAATTTTGGCCAAATTGATTAAATTAGCCAAAAATTCAGGGAGTTAATCATAAAATTAAGTCCTAATAAAAAGAATAGGAAGCTTAATTTTCATAATTTTAGTACCCTAATATACCGCAGCCCCCAAATTGCATAAATTACAACTTGTACGGCATAAAATTCGGTTTTTAGGTTAAAATTCTTGCTAATTTTGGCCCAATTGATAAAATTAGCCATTAATTAACGCTAAATCAGGTCTTACATGCATGAAATTAGGTTTAATCTCACACGTGCACAACCCAATTCAATAGAATTTTGAAAACCCTAAAGTGTCGAGCCCTTAATTGCATAAATTGCAAGTTGGGCGGCACTCAACTTTACCAAATTCTTAGGGTTTCGGCCAAAATTGCTATTTTTTGCCAATCATTTACATCAAATCAGGTCCTAAACACATGAAATTAGATTCAATTCTACACATGCACATCCCGATTGGTGAATTTTAGTAAACCCTAACATGCCGAGCCCTTATTTGCAAAAATTGCAAATTGGGCGGCATGCTTCTTAGAAAATTAGGGTTTTAATTGATTTTTGGCCAAATTAGTATACTTAGCCAAAAATTGGAATTTAGGTTTAGGTTAAATTAAGTTTAATTTCTTAATTTACCAAAAAACCTTCGATTTTAGCATACCATGACTTTAGTTGAAAAATTACAACTCATGTGGTATGCACATTGATATTTTCGGCTTAGTATAGTTTTATGGCCAAAAAATTATTTTTATTTTCTTAAAATATTACCATAATTATTTTTGGCAGCCATAATAATTATTTTTGCCAAAAAATGAATTTAGGCAATAATTTTAAGGTGGTAAAAATATTTATTTTCACCAAACATATTAACAAAAATTGTATTTTAACAACTTTGTTAATTCTGTAGGAGAACTTGTGACATCTTCTGAGGAGGAGAGAACTCTTGACCTAGTGAAAAAACTTGTTGCTAAGTCTTACCATGAGGTAGAATTTCCCAAAGATGCTCTTGCTCCTTTCTTCACTGGTTTTCCTTCAACTGAGATGAATGACTGCTTCCCTCTGCACCGAGGTGGCCTGCTTCCTCTTCAAGGATATGATTATGACTTCCGCAAGTTGGTTAACAAACTTCAATCATGGGCCTACTGTCCAGCCGAGTGGTGTGCCTGGGTGGATCGCATAGTCATGTATTGTGGAGAACAACTACGCGATCAAGACTTGTTGCCATTCGTCTTGTTATCAAAGCAAGAATTCTCCTATGATGGTGCCTTGCTTGCTGCTCTTAGTTCCTTTTGGAATAGGAGTTGGAATTACTTCCATCTCCCATGTGGGCCAATGTCGATAACTCTTCTAGACATAGCAGCAATCACAGGCCTCCCTGTGGATGGCGAATGGATATCCTGCACCACTCCTCTTGATGAAGCTGAAGATTTGCTCTATTCCATCTCTTTTAGTGACAAACTTTACTTCAACAAGTTTATCTCTGAGTATGCTAAATCCACATATGTTCCTCTTGAAGCTAAGGAACTCACGGCTTTCATGCTTTGCTTAATCTGCAAATTTGTTGTTTGTCCTCCCTCACGTGTCTGCCTTGCTGAGTATCTCCACCTTGCTAAGCTCATGGCTTCAGGAAAAAGATTAGCTCTTGGTCAGTTCGTGTTGGGAAACCTTTACCGTGGCCTATTTAATCTCACTCAGAGTGTTGACAAAGGTACTCATGGTCCTTTGTGGATCCTTCAGGTGTGGGCTTGGATGTACTTTCCTCAGCTATCTCCTACTCGTCATGCAACTACCCTTGCCACTCGGTGTTATGGTGACTTATATGGAGGCCTTGTGCATGTCAACAACAATATGAACAATGTCTTTCATTCCTTGTGGACTCTGAAAGATCAAGAGTTCTTTCTCTATTCTCGGAGGTATTTTGGCCCTTCATGGTTCCAAGAAACACCTACTAACGAGAGTGCGGATGTTGTGAAACAAGCATGGAGAAATTTTTGTTTGCCCATTGACCTCTGTTTTGGCGTTGAAGTGGATGGAAGAGTCAAACCTGGGTTTGAAGCATATTGTCCTCCTCTACTTGGCAGACAACTTGGATTTACTGTCCTTCTCTGATCGGTGATCTTATATTGCTAGGAAGACTTTTAAGCTAACGCGGAGACTAAGTCAGCCCTAAAAACGTCCTAGACTCCTATCCTACTTAGAATTGGAGTTTCTAGGATTATTTCCACTATAAATAGCCACCCTATGTAACACAAATCACAAACACAATCTAAATAGTTTTCTCTTTTTCTTTTTCTCTTCTATTCTAGTTTTTCTTCTAATTTTAGGGCTAGGGTGCCGCCACCCTCTCTTTGCATAGAGAGGGGCGGCAACCCTAGGTTATTCAAGAGGAGGATTTTGTTAGGATTTTTGACCCAATTCCTTATTAGATTTGGATCAGGATTTTTCTAGACTTTTTTGATTGGTGGACAAGAATCCTAATAGGAAAGGGATTCTTGGAGTCCAAGTTTGTGTTAGTATAAATAAACAGTTTCTGTTTAGATTTTTGTGTGTCAGATAGAAAGAGTTGTATTGTTGTGAGAGAAAGTTAAGATAGCTTTAGGTTGTTGTGAGAGAATCACCCATGTTGGGTTGATTAGATTGAGAGTTTGCTAGAGAGATTGTTATGATTGTTGATTGTAATTGATTGATTTGATAGTGCAGATTTGTGGCATAGGTCCACAAGAAAATTTTGCTTTGTTGTTTCCGCTTTAATTATTTGTTTGGTTAATTCCTGGTGTCGAAACGTTCGGGTCCAGGGAACCCTGTCGAAACGACGTTGGAAATGGAGTCGCCACTAATCTTTTTTAAAAGGTGTGATTAGCCACCTAATTGTCTTAATCAGTCTAATGAGGTCCGGTGCTTGGCATAGGACCCACTAAACCTATGGGTCCGGTCTTGTCACCTAAACCTAGGTTCGGGAGTCATTTACGCCCAGGGAAGGATCAGCACCCCCGGCACGCCCGTCAAGTGACGGTACCTCTAAGCCAAACTAGATCTAATTGCGGGTCAATAATAAAAGGTTGCTTTTAGTGTGTTTCTAAAGAAAATGGTGATTTTTACTTTTTCCCAAATCTTATTAATTCCTAAAAGAGAAACTAGTATGCTTAATGATGCATGAATTGGTGAATTTTAGTTAATCAGTAGGAAACAGTATACTTGAAATTAACCCGAAACCCTTCCTACGCATTATAGGGGTATTTCGGGAATAATCCAATCTCGGAGCAGGATCCAAGAATTGGTACCCGAGTACATTTACCCGGAACCCACCCGTCATAGTAAAATACGGTCATTTACTGACTCTTATTTGGACTAACTCGCATGAATGACATTTAAAATGCATGAAAGGTCATTTTTTATTTATATGAATTAACACGAGTCTACCCGAAATCAATTCCGTAAACCCTTCCCACGCATTATGGGGGTATTTACGAAAGAGACCGGTCTAGAAAGGACTCCCGGAAATTCGTACCCGAGTACACTTATCCGAGAGGCCCTTCATCTCGTTAAAAGACAAATGTTAATACAATTTTAGCAGGATCAAAGTGACATACTATATAATGACATGGATGCATGATTATTAATTAATTTTACCACTAATTACTAATTATTACAAATTGAAAGGCTTTATCAAAGGCAAAGGTAAATTAAGGGAACAAAAGACTTAAAAGGGAAATGGAAGCCTAAAGGTCAACGGGACAAATCCGGGGACACCTCTGCACATAAAGTAAGCAATTAGCAACATTCAGGAGGCATATAAACAAATCAAGATGTAAATCTAAATTCAAAGACCAAAACAAGAACAATTTGAATCTAAGCTAAAGGAAAATAATTGAATCTAATTTTAGGGAACCAAATCTTTAGACTGAAAATCTTAATTCCCAAATCAAAAGGCATTTAAAAGGATTCACTAATTTCTTTTAAGTTAATTTCGAATTTGGAAAATTGGGTTTTTAACTCCAAGCTTTGTTTTTCCACGAATTAAAAATGACCCAAAGTGTCTTAACATGTCATCCTCAAGTCATTTTTAATTTAAGGAAAAATCATAACTTTAAATCAAAAACCTAAATTTTTCAAATCCAAATTAACTCAAATCGAACTTATAAAATCACTTTAAAATTACTTCCAACTTCATCATCAAGATTTCAAAATCAATTGGCCATGACAAACACAATTTTCACTTAAAAATTCAATCTTTTAGCCTAAATCCCAATTTCCACATTTAATTAGTAAAATTTAAAAACAAAAAGCACAAATTAAATTCCAATAATGCCAATCAAGCACCCAATTGTAAAATTCTAGCAAAAATTTCTAAAACCAGGGGTCAAATTGAATAAAGCAGGGATCAAATTGCATTTAATTAAGAAATAAACCTCAAATCAGGGACTAAGCCGCACAAATTTCAAATAAAATCCTAAATCAGGGATAAAATTGAATCAACTGATAAATAATACCCTAGATCAGGGACTACATTGGAAATGGAAATAAATTTCAGACTTTATGTGAACTAATTAATAATTTATAGGACCAAAATGCATCAAATTAAGAATTAAATTAAAGGAAATTAGAAACCATACCTGAACTTGGGTCGGGCCTTGGGTATCTGGATCTAGGTCTTGGATCAATATAAGTAGATCAAACCCTAAAAAGGGTTTCAATCTTCTCTTTCTTCCATGACCTGCGCTGGAAACCCTCGCTTCCCTCAACAGTGCCGCCACCATCAACTCTCTCATCCTTCATCACCGTCGACAACTGAAACCACCGTCGATGGAACCCTGACCCTACCGATTAGCTCTTCTTCCTACCCTTTTTACGAGTCAAAACCCCATTTTTCTCCCAAATCGATCCTTAACTCTATAAACCAAACTAACTCCGAACTAAAAAAACCTTTCTCGATCTAGCTAACTCCGCTGTTTGATGAACCCTTTTTAGAGAGAGACCCAATCTCTTTTTTTCTACCGAGAGAGCATCCCAGGCCCCCCTTTTCTTTTACCGTTTTTAGAGTCCCCTGTCGAGAGTAGTGTGTGAAAGTGTAAAGAGTGTGAGATTTTCCAGTGGGTGTGTGTTCGGGCGAAAGAGAAGAGTCAAGAGTGGAGAGTGTATGGTGTGTATGGAGTGTCAAGGGTTCCTGGAGTCAGTTGGTGTGTAGGGTGAAGAGTGGGAAGATGGAGGGAGAATATGAGTTTTTGGAGAGAATGGGGAAGTTGTTCAAAAATGTCCAGAGGGTGGAGAGACAATTCTCTCTTCCTTTTTTTTAATTTTCCTGTATGGTGTATGCGATGAAGGAAACTCTGTGGAGAGAATCCGAGAGAGGGAAGATCAGTGTGGTTTTTGTATCAGGGAGAGAGTTTTTTTTGTTTCAGTGAGAGAATTCTCTATGGTTGTGTGTGAGGTCGTGAGCAGTGTGTGTTGATGGAGAGGATCTGTGTTCAGTGAGCTGTGTAGGAAGAGAAAATGATGATGAGACTGTGTGGAAATGAGAGAGGGTGACGAGATGTGAGAGAGAGACAGAGAGAGAGAGAACTGTTGAGAAAGAGAAAAATGGAGAAGAATTCGGTATAGAAAGAGGTGAGATGGATGTGAGTTGTTGTGTGTTCATGAACCAAGAGAGCCTCCCCCTTGTATTCGTTTTTTCCTTTTTCTCGAGAAAGCAATTGAAGATAAAATTCTTCTACCTACTCCCTTGTTAACTGTCATTTTAATTTCTACTCCATTTTTTCTTGCTAACTCCTTTCTTCTTGCCTTTTACAGGTGGAATTTTCGGCTAATGAGGGAGCTTTGCAGGAAAATCGGGACCAATAGCCTTTTGAGAACCAGGTAATATCTGCCCCTTCTCAATTTTCATCGAATTGGGTTGAATCCTCTGCTGCTTTATTTGTCTATGATGTGCACTTGCTTATTTTGCCCACTTGTCTTGTATCTTGAGAGTCCTTGAATTATTTGATCTGTGCAAATTGTCTCATTTTTTCCAATCTAGTAATTCAATGCACTGAATGGCACTGCACACACCCACACCCTATTATAGTCGAATGAGTAGTCTACTTGGCATGATTTACATGATCAAACCTGTGAGAAATTCTTGTTGCTACATGTACTGGATGACCTTGTTCATTTAACTACCCTTTTTCTATCATGCTACCTTGGCACCTTTTCTTCATTATGTACCTGACTAGGATCTTACTATCACTGCTTACAGGTTAAAATGTTTTTTTTTTTTTACTTTAAGTGACCACAACTTATGCAGACTATCATGCTGAGACAAATAAGCTCCCGTGATCAAGATTACCAAGAAAATGGGATGTCAAATGGACTCAACTAAGGGGTCGAGAGCAAGAGGCTGCTAAGGAAAGAAAGGAGAGGCCAAAATCAAATTAGAGCATTCAACATGAAGAACCAACCCATTTTTTTTTTGTATTTTGATGATATGTATAAAATAAGGCACAAATAAAAATCTTTTTGTATTTTGTAAGGCATATATGCTAGAATTAATTAAGCAAAGGAAAGAAAGAGTTCTTTTTATGACTTTCAAACATTCTCTCTCTTTTTGTATTTTGTTGTTCCCCTTTTTTTAATTTCCTATTTTATAATAACAATGGTATACCTAATGAAGAAAAATGCAATTTCTATTTCTATTTATGCCAATAATGTAAAAAGCAAAGTACTAAAATTGATTTTACACTAAAACAAATGACCAAAGTTTTAAGACTAGTAACCAAGTGTAAATGCTCATTACAAATTGGGATCATGCGAGTACAATTGAATGCAATCCAGAAGCAATCTACTAAAAAGCTAAATGCTAATATAAACATGCTAATCTAAATGTTTCAAAAGACCAAAATGCCCCTAAATGCGCGAATGACCAAAATGCCCCTGGATTTTTGAAAATGACCAAAATGCCCTTATGTGATCCTAATGCCAATTAAGCAATAAATTGATTTAAAATAAAGGATACAGGATAAAAATGGGTGTCTACACCTGGGATATCTGAAAGTTACAACAAGTGATATCAGAGCCTGGTTGATTAGAGATGACAGAAAGAAACGAATCAGCTCTGAAGTTTGAGATTGAAAAGTTTAATGGAATGAACAGTTTTCAGATGTGGCAGAGTACGGTAACAGATGTGTTAGTACAACAAGGATTGGGAGATGCGCTTGAAGCTGATAAGCCTGCAACGATGAATGAGAACAGGTGGCAAGATATTCAACGAAAAGCAGTAAGTACAATTCGTTTGTCTCTTGCTACTGAAATTAAGTATGATGTGTTAGATGTGAAAACCCCAAAGGAGTTGATGGATAAGTTGGAGTCGATTTATATGTCAAAATCGATTACTAACATGTTGTGTTTGAAGAGAGAATTATTTGTATTGAAGATAAAGGTGGGAACAAGTTTAAGGGCACACCTAAACGAGTTCAATAGATTGGTTACTCAGTTGGCAAGTGTTGATGAAGTCATGAAAGAGGTTGATAAAGCAGTTTTGTTGATTAATTCTCTTACCGACAGGTATGATCCTGTGACTAGAGCTTTGATGGTTGGCAGGAAAACCTTGAGCTTGCAAGATGTGACTTCTGCAATTTTTGGGTATGATAGATTGAAAGAAACTGAAAAGAAAGATGAAGAGAATGGTGTTGTCACGGTGGAGCGTGGAAGAACTTATGGAAGAGATAAGAATGATGCAAGATCGAGGGGTAGATTCAATGAAAGAGGAAGATCAAGTTCGAGGCCAAGGGTTGATTTCAGTAATAAGGATTGTTATTATTTTCATGAGATGGGGCACATAAAAGCCTACTACAAGAAGTTAATGGAAGATTTGGGGAATTTCATGAAATCTAAAGAGAAGAGTAAAGGTGGTGTTAATGTTGCTGCTGCTGATATTGTATATGAGGAATATTCGGATGAAGATGTTGTTTTAATGGTGCAAGAAGAAAAGAAAGACACTAGAAATATGTGGGTGTTTGATTCTGCTTGTTTTGAACATATTTGCGCAAAGAAAGAATGGTTTTCGAAGCTTGAGAAGTGTGATAAACCTGTTTACATGGCTAATAATGGTGAAGAAAGAATTTAAGGCATTGGGAGTGTGAAACTTCATTTGCATGATGGAAGTGTCAAGATGCTTGGCAATGTAAGGTATGTTCCAAACTTTACAAGGAATTTGATTTCGCTTGGAAAGTTGGATAGCTTGGGTTATGGATATTCTTGCCGAGGTGGAGGCTTGAAGATCACCAAAGGTTCGATGATTGTGATTAAAGGAGTGAAGAATTCAAAAAATTTGTATGAGTTGATTGGAAGCACAATTAGAGGAGATGGATCGGTATCTTCGCATCAAATTGAGAAGAAGGATGTGGATTTGCCAACAAAGAAGAAAGTTACTTTTGCGAATTTAGTCAAAGGGTGGAGCAATTAAGCTTTGATGAAGGAATTTGAGTCAAGGTGGAGATTGTTAGGATTTTTGACCCAATTCCTTATTAGATTTGGATCAGGATTTTACTAGAGTTTTTTGATTGGTGGACAAGAATCCTAATAGGAAAGGGATTCTTGGAGTCCAAGTTTGTGTTAGTATAAATAAGCAGTTTCTGTTTAGATTTTTGTGTGTCAGATAGAAAGAGTTGTATTGTTGTGAGAGAAAGTTAAGATAGCTTTAGGTTGTTGTGAGAGAATCACCCATGTTGGGTTGATTAGATTGAGAGTTTGCTAGAGAGATTGTTAGGATTGTTGATTGTAATTGATTGATTTGATAGTGCAGATTTGTGGCATAGGTCCACAAGAAAATTTTGCTTTGTTCTTTCCGCTTTAATTATTTGTTTGGTTAATTCCTAGGATATCCGAAAGTTACAACAGATTTCGCCCCAAAGTCCTGTAAGTTTTCTTCTTATTCTTTGGATGCTCACTCAATTCATGAGTGAGTAATCCTTTTCTTTTCTCCGATGTAGAATTTAATTGATCTCTTGACTTATATCATGGTGAGGTTTTGTGCTTATATATGAAAATTGTTAAGAGTATTCCTTTGATCTCGGTTTTAATTCTATGTTGCTTGTTTTGATGGATTGGGTCGACACTATCTTGATAAATTGAGTTAACATTAGCTAGATTAAGTCGAGGATTAATCGTTCAGGCTTAGTTATTTGAAGTAATTGGTTGAGAATTAACACCTCCTTCCAAGGGAGATAAGGAACGTTGAGTGAGAAATTGCTCTTTGTGCTTGTATAAATTACTAGTTCTTAATGCTTTGTTTCTTGGTGAATCTTTAAGCCTTAACTGATAATTGATTTGTTATGAAATAAAAGGGGTAATTTAAGCCTTAACCGGTAATCTTATCTAATTAAGGTGATTTAGGATTTAATTCCAACAAACTATTCTTTGTTTTCGTAATTTTTACATATCAATGATCCATATTATAAATGTCAAGAGGGATATTAATTCTACGTTGGAGGTTTTATCAATTATTTTGTAGTTTATTCACTGCTATCTTATCAATTGTTTTCTTTAATTTTCTTGATTGCTTTCTTAGTTAATTTTAATTGCTTTCTTAGTTTTAATCCACTGTTTCTAAACAAAACTCTTAAGGAATTTTTAGTAAAAGTTAATCTTGGATAAAGTCTATTCCCCTTCTCTGTGGGATTCGACCCCTACTTGCCCTATCATCTTAGTTAGGTTTTGTAGGGATTATTTTTATGATTGCTGACGACCGATCACAATGGATGCATTATGTGCCATGGAAAGTGAAATTCCATCAATGACTTGTATTATTTTGCTTTGGAATTATTTCACCAACAAGTTAAAAGTGAGATATTCTTGAATTTAAAACCTGTTGAAAGGAAATGGTGGCTAGAAAAAGAATTTGAAAAGCATCAAGCGAATGAACGACTTTCATCCTTACTAGCAACCCCTTCATTTGGGTTTCAACAATTCCACCCTACACCTCCATCTCACAGACATGGACCATGATTTGTTTGATTATCTCTTAGAATGTTTTGTGTATGGGTTTTATAAGCTGTGTAATAGTTTGTTATGGCACTTTGGATATTAATAAGTATGCTTTCATTTCTTTATCACTTTTAGTGGGGACTTTATGTATTGCTTTGGAATGTTATATTTTCCTTGTAGAGTTATATTTATGGATTGTTTTGTTATATTTTTCTTTGTTATATTTATTACCTTAAACATATGTTTTAATATAATTATGTCTTCTTTATATTGTCCAGGATATGGATGATTTTTATCGTTTATATCAAAATATTCAAGAAAATCCAAATCATGTTGAATTAAATCAAGAAGACCAAGAAAGATTTGCTACAATTGTTGCACAAGTTGAGCAAGATAATTACTACAATGAAATAGAAGATAATGCAGTGGCTTGTGTTCAAGTTCATAATGAAACTTATATCTCTCGAGAACCATGTATGAATGATGGTATATTTGGTGGTGGAAATTGGGTACGAGGGGTATTGGAAGGGCATGATGATCGTTGCATGACAGCTTTTAGGATGTCAAAGACCATCTTTTGGCAATTATTTCATGATTTGAAAGCAAATTATGGCTTAAAGGATTCAGGACATGTATCTGCATTGGAGAAGTTTGCCAAATTGTTGACAATCCTTGCATAGAATAACTCAATGAGATGGACAAAAGAGGGATACAATTGGTCTCACGAAACAATCAGTCTTCATTTTAATGACATGTTGCAAATATATGCCCAATTGGGAATTAATACAATTAAACCAATTGAAGGTCAATTTGACAAAGTGCCCGATCACATTCGATATGATTCGCGATATTGGCCATATTTTAAGGTAATTTTAGAGTATTATTTAGATGACGTATGAAACCTATTGGTTGATTAGAAATTAAAGTAATGCTTTTTATGATTAGGATTGCATTGGAGCCATTGATGGAACTCATATTAAAGCAATTGTTCCATTATCACAACAAACACCTTATATTGGTAGGAAAGGAATACCAACACAAAATGTTATGGCAGCTTGTGACTTTCATATGTGCTTTATATTTGTGTGGGCTGGTTGGGAAGGGACAACACATGATAGTAGAATATTTTCAGAGGTACTTAGAAGGCAAGATTTGAATTTCCCTACACCTCCATGCGGTAAGTTCGTTTAATCCCTTAGTATAATTTTAAGTTGTTATTTTTTGGGAAAAATGTTGTTATAATTTATATTATTTATAACTATTACTAATTTTTTTATAAGTAAATATTATCTAGTGGATTCAGGCTATCCACAAATGAATGGTTTTTGGGGACCATATAGAAGGGAACGTTATCATTTACCTGTTTTTCGTCGAGGTAGAAGACCTTCAGGAAAAGAAGAAATTTTCAATCATGCAAACTCCTCTTTACGATCTGCGATTGAACGAACATTTGGTGTTTCGAAAAAAACAAATGGAAAATTTTACAGAACATTCACAATTATTCATTCCATAAACAAAGTGTTAATTGTGAATGCAACCATGGCTTTGCATAACTACATTAGAAGGCATGCTGGATCAAATGATGCAGACTTCCATAAATTTGAGAATATGCCTAACCAACCAACTCAACCTACTTTTCATCAAGGTGAATCGAGCAGTCATGGTAGTAGTCGAAGTGATTCAGAATTAAAATTGTTAAGAGAATCTATAGCAAATAGTTTGATGACACAACGGGAAACAAATACCCGGACATAGTTTAATCAATGCCACTATATATATATTTTGTCAAATAATTTACCATTTGCTTATATAACTATTATCTTAATTATAATTATCATCTTAATTTTATATTGTCAAATAAAACTATTATCTTAGTTTGCTTCTATAATTATTAGTAAATTACTGATGTTGAATAGATGATTGTATAAATATTTTAAAAAGCCCAATCTTAATTTTTAATTTCACATAAAATTTAAATATTTTAATAATGTCTAAATTATAAATATTTATATATGTTAAAATAAAAAATTAACACAAAGAAAAAAACAAATCCAAAATAATAAATAATTACAATTGCTAATACCCTCAATGGTCATTTTACATTTTAATCTCACCGTCACTGTTGTTTTCACTTAACACTTATGTTTCCTCCGCTGATTACAATCTCATCTGTACAGTATCTAATCTCATCTATACAGTAACTAATCTCACCATTTCAGTTCAAATGGAGGCAATCGAACCGCTCTATAAAACACAGCCTCAATCAAATAATTTAACTTTAAAACACACACACAAAATTTTCCAAATCACAAA
This sequence comes from Corchorus olitorius, assembly GCA_001974825.2. Lineage (NCBI taxonomy): Eukaryota > Viridiplantae > Streptophyta > Magnoliopsida > Malvales > Malvaceae > Corchorus > Corchorus olitorius. The sequence goes on from AWUE01021576.1 coordinate 22,929, forward strand.
TATTTTAGGGAGTTGCTAAATACCGCCCCCTTTTTGCTACTTACCTCCCCCCTTTTGACACTTTTGCCCTTTGCTTCATTTACTAACATTTCAAATCCTCTGAAATCTTCAAGTTAATCACCAACGTGGAATAGCCAGAGAACTGCGGAAATGGACGATAACGTGGAAAATTGCAAATTTGGGGGAGAGTTAGGGCCGATGACTCGTGCCGCCTCCTGAGGGGGTGATCGGCCGTCAGCAATCATAAAAATAATCTCCACAAAATCCTAACTAAGTAGATAGGGTAAGCAGGGGTCGATCCCACAGAGAAGGTCGATAGACTTTATCCGAAGATACGATCCTTAAAAATCTCTCAAAAACAATATGTAAAAATAGAGGTTTAAGAATAACAATTAAAAAGAAAGCAATTATACTAAAAACAAAGCAAAGTAAATTACATCTAGATCTATGGAAAATAAGAAAGAAAACAATAATTAAAAAGCATACTTCTTTTCCAATGGTAGAAAACAATCAAATTGATAATGGGTCTTTGATTTAAAAGATGAATTCAGTATTAAATCCTTGATGATAACTGGTCTAGAAAAATCCTAACATGCTATTTAGATAAAATTACCGGTTAAGCCTTAAATTACCCCTTTCATTAACTTAACAAATCATTTACCGGGTTAAGGCTTAAAGATTCACCAAACAGCAAAGCATTAAGTTTAACTATTTAATTAGTTCTTTCACACATGCTTAACTAGTAAAACCATACAACAATCAGATAAATCTGATCACTAGCATGCAAAATCCATCGAAGCGAGGGTTAGTCGTCATCAATTCGCTACCAAACAATCAGACTTGAGGGTTAACTATTCCGCCTGACTTAGCAATAGATCTCTCAAATTATTGCTTTATCGGCCGCATATATCAATAAAAATCAAGGTCATGCAAATAAATCAGGTTATAACATGCTATCTATCAAAAATAAAATATTAAATTATAAGCACAAAAATCTCACCATATCAATTGATTGAATTCACCAAAGGATTAGAAGTATTAAGAATTTAGCTACTCATGGATTTAGGAAAATCCATGAGAGGCTTAAGAAAACTTACAGAACTAGAAGGGTGCGAAATCTCCTTGCAAAATATCTAGGTATGCCGCACCTCTCCTTGCAAAATCTCCTTGTAGATCTCGGAGTTAGCTTTCCAACGAGTACTCATGGGCCTGAAACGGAGGTCTGAGTAAAAAGTTATGATTTTTCTACCAAAACTGTGCTGAATCCTAATCCTGTTAGGACTAGAAGCGGGAATAAGCGGGAATTGGATATCTCCTTGGATATAGGCGGCACAAATTGGGTTTTTAATTCCAATTGTGGGCTTATATGGGCTGAGTATTTTCCCATATAAAATATCCAAAATTCCAAAGCTTCCGGGCTTTATTCATGGCTTGTCTTCAATCCTTCGCAATTAAAGCTCCAATCTTCAATTCTTGCTCTTGAAATAATTCTTCAATAGTCTTCAAGTCTTCAAGTTATCTTCAATAAGTCTTCAAACACGAACTTCGACTCTCCAAATCTATGCTCAAAATTGCTTTGCTCAAATCTGTGTAAAAAGTCATCAAAATAGCTCCAAAAATAGTGAAAAACAACAAATTCTCAATTTCACATCTCTTAAAGACTCAAAACACAAATATTATCAAAATAGCATATATTTAAGCATAAATAGGTCCAAAAACATAGCAAAATAGCCATAAAATAGGGTTAATTTTAGCTCAATCATATTTCCCCCACACTAAATCTTTGCTAGTCCCTAGCAAACTAGTGTAGAAAACTATGAACTTACTAAACTTGAACACAAAAAAGACCCTATAATCTCCAAAACTAATGCAAATCAAAATTCCATCTTAATTTAAACCTTTCAAAAACTTTGAATGCATACACATATTAAGGATCAATGCAATTATGAAATCAAAATAACAAAGAATCATAAGAGCACTCAATTCAAAAGATCAACAAATAGCAAGCATCTTTATTCTTAAGTAACCATAATTAAAGTAGTTCTAATCACTTACCATTCATTACATCCTATAACTACTTCTTTCCATAAGCTTATGTCTTCATCTTTATCTTCATTACTCAAAGGAATGCATATCATGGATACAAATCAAGGGTTTTCGTGGGTTATAATAGATTTTCAAAGGGTAATTGATTTTTAGAAAATTTAGGTTACTAACCTCGAAGTGTTCATTATTTGGGGTTACTAACTCCCATTTTTTAGGCTACTAGCACTCTAGAAGGACTCCTTCTTTTTATTTTTTCAGAGGGACAATATTTCTGCAATTCCATGCCTTTTATCCTCTTTCCAAGGGTTACTAACTCCTTTTGTTAAAGAAAAGAGTGATAACAATGGATTTTTTTTTTTTTTAAATGCAGAAATACCTCTTCTCCTCTTGCATGAAAGCACTTCTTTTTATGAAAACAATTTTTTAACTACCCTTTTATATAAGTAGTCCCCCACACTTATTCTTGACATATCCATAACATACTTTCATAATTGTAATCTCAGTAAAAATTAAACACAAGTTCTAGAAATAGGCAATCATAGAAATAATAGACAATAAGATCATATCACAAACTCTAATTATACCTAATCTAAGAAATAAGATATCATACTATCAATCAATCAATCAAATAAAGCTTTCCTAACAATTCTAAGTATTAATCAATCATAATTAAATCAAATCACTCAATACATGCAAAAATTCAAAAATTCAAAATTTTCGAAAAAATTTATGGCATTGATTAAGATTATGGCATGCAGACTTCCTATTAGACTAGACTCTCTCCCCCACACTTAAAAGACACATTGTCCTCAATGTATGAATTCAAGTGTGGTTAGTTAAATGCATGAAATAAAAACTAACACAAACCATTAATTCACATCAAAGAATAAGCAAGCAATCAAAGAAATAATCAATCAAGACAAAATAATGCAAGGAAAATTAAAAAGATAGAGTTAAAGAAAGCTTCTCTGTTTGTAGGCATAAGCTCCGCGAATCATGGCTTCTAAAACTTGACTCCTTTCGAATTCATCTTGCAATTGTCCAAATTAAGCTCCATCTGTTTTCCTTTGGTTCCTTCATGTGAAATCATTGGGTTGCCTCCCAATAAGCGCCTTTCTTTAAGGTTTTTGGCTAGACTGCCTTAAAGAAATTATTCTTCAAGGGTGAAGGAATTATGGATATATTCCTTCAACAAGTCCACAATAATTTTGATAGTATCATTGATGGTTTTGAGAACTTCAAGTTGAATTTTATCAAAACTTGAAATCATCAAGGGGTATGTGGCGGCTTGGAATGGTGATGGCACGGGCATGGCCGATGGTGGCTTGGTATATGGATGGCTCGAAAAGCATTTGACCGGTAATGGCACAGTGATGGCCGATCCTAGCTTGGTGAAAACTCGAGATGGCTCGGTGGATGGCCGGTTGCGGCTTGGTGGTAGCGCGGCTCTGGCCGGTCCTAGCCGGGCATGAGGCGCGGCTGTTGCAGGTGGTGCCGGGTATGGCCGGGCAGGCGGCGCGGTTGAAACTTGGAATGGCGCGGAGGATGGCAGGCTTGACTGGGCAGATGGCGCGGATGGCCGGGTAGGTGGCTCGGGTGGCCAGCCCATGGCCGGGCATGTGCCATGGTGTGGCTCGGTTATGGCCGGTCCTATCCAGGCATGAGGCACGGATGGCCGGGCCATAGCCGGGCATTGGCCGGCTGAATTGGCTCGATCATGGTTTTGGGCATCTTCCTCTGGTGTTTCGACTTCCATCTTCTGCTTCTCTCCGTGTGGCTGAACTCCTTGCTTGTTGGGTTCTTGCTTCTTCTTTGCTTTTCTCCTTTTAAAGCTAGGGGGTGCAATTGCTTTAGTCAAAGATTCCAGTGCTTCAAATGTAGCATCCGGGGTTCTATCGAACAAAGGGATGTTGTCCACGCTATCCACAAGAATTTGACCATTTACTCCTAATCCTTGATAGAAGTATGTAATCAAAAGTTGTTGTGATATGGCATGGCGAGGGCATGCTGCGCAAAGCTTCTTGAATCTATCCCAAGCTCGGTAAAAAGGCTCAACTTTGCGTTGCTGAAAAGTTACTATCATCTGTCTTCCTTTGGAAATCTGAGAAGATGTCATCGATGAAGATTCTTCTCGGGTTCCTTTCTTATCACTTTTAATATTAACAACACAAACAAACTTGTTAGAATTCAATGGCGATTGAAATGAAATTCTAGGGTGGATTACGTCACCATCGAATTCCATGGTCAATGAACCATCGAATACATCAATCTTAGTATGAGAAGTTCTTAAGAAAGATCTTCTTAATAAAAGAGGACATTGATCTTTCGAATGTTCCATCTCCATAACAAAGATGTCAATAGGAAAAATCAAGTGTTCAACTTTAATTAAGACATTCTCTCTAAAACACCTTTGGGATGAACCAAAGATCCATCAGCTAACTGCATAATCACATCAGTATTTTTCAAAGGGCCAAGATTTAAAGATTGATAAAAAGAATAAGGCATTACGCTTAAAGATGCTCCTAAATCTAACATAGCATTCTCTATAACACTTCTTCCAATAGAACAAGTAATAGAAAACGTACCTGGATTCTTGCACTTAGGAGGTAAACTCTTTTGAGGCACAGCAGAGACATTAACTCCAGCACTTACCTTACCTTGTAACCTTTTCTTGTTGGTACAAAGTTGCTTAAGTAACTTTGCATAATTTGGAACTTATTGAATAGCATCAAGAAGTGGGATGTTGATCTCAACTTTTCGAAGTATCTCCAAAATATCTTGATCATCATCTTCTTTCTTTGACTTCTTCAGTCTTGATGGAAAAGGTATGGCGGCATCTATCTTATCAGCGGCAATCCTCTTGTCTTACCCTATGTTGGTTGCGCCATCTTTTCTGGGTTCATCTTCAATCTTGATTTCTTTGTCAGGCACTTGTAATTCTTCTTTGGTGTAGCTCGGCTCTCCTTCATCTTGTGCGGCATGGATTGGATAAGGGTTTTCCAACTCTTCTGTCAGATGACGGTGGAGGATCTTCTCCAGACAGACCATGAAATTTGGGTAAAATCTGAATAAATCCAGATTTGATCTCAAAATTTGCAGTCGTATCTGGGTATCGAATTGCTAAGCGTTGTGCATTGACGTTTGGTGCAGAAAGCTCTCTAAGGATCTTAGGCTCGTTGTCGTTTGCCATGTCTTGTGACGATGTTGAAGCAGCAGATCTAGGAGAATTAGATTGAGAACTTAAATTGGATGACTCCTCTTCTTGTTGTCGATTTGATTTCTCCTTCCTTAGCGAAAATAGTGTTCTTTCTGGCTCTAGATCAAATTCAAAGTCTTCTATACCACTACTTCTTGTCTTTGGCATGCAGCTTCCTAGAAAAACTCAAAAAACTCAAAAGAAAATATTAGTAGTAAAAGCTCTTAAACAAAATTAAAAATTAAAGACAGAAAATAAAGGAAAATATTTTTTTTCTCTGAAAATGCAGAAACAATTTTATTTTTTTTAGAAAACGAAAAACTCTTTTTTTTTTCAAAAACGCAAGACACAAAAATTAAAAACGCAAAAAACGAATTTTTTTTTAGAAAAAACGCAAAGAAGAAAAATAAAAGAAAAAAAAATTTTTAGATCAAAAACGCAGAGACCAAGAGAAAATTCCCAGGATTTATCTTTCATATGAGTCTATTCTTTACTTCCCCGGCAAAAACCAGGAGAAAGTTTTCCTTCCTCGGCAACGGCGCCAAAATTTATGATCGTTCGTCAGCAATCATAAAAATAATCCCCACAAAATCCTAACTAAGTAGATAGGGTAAGCAGGGGTCGATCCCACAGAGAAGGTCGATGGACTTTATCCGAAGATACAATCCTTAAAAATCTCTCAAAAACAATATGTAAAAATAGAGGTTTAAGAATAACAATTAAAAAGAAAGCAATTATACTAAAAACAAAACAAAGTAAATTAAATCTAGATCTATGGCAAATAAGAAAGAAAACAATAATTAAAAAGCATACTTCTTCTCCAATGGTAGAAAACAATCAAATTGATAATGGGTCATTGATTTAAAAGATGAATTCAGTATTAATTCCTTGATGATAACTAGTCTAGGAAAATCCTAATATGCTATTTAGATAAGATTACCGGTTAAGGCTTAAATTACCCATTTCATTAACTTAACAAATCAATTACCGGGTTAAGACTTAAAGATTCACCAAGCAGCAAAGCATTAAGTTTAACTATTTAATTAGTTCTTTCACACATGCTTGACTAGTAAAACCATACAACAATCAGATAAATCTAATCACTGGCATGCAAAAGCCACCGAAGCGAGGGTTAGTCGTCATCAATCCGCTACCAAACAATCAGACTCGAGGGTTAACTATTCCGCCTGACTTAGCAATAGATTTCTCAAATTATTGCTTTATCGGCAGCATAAATCAATAAAAATCAAGGTCATGGAATTAAATCAGGTTTTAACATGCTATCTATCAAAAATAAAATACTAAATTATAAGCACAAAAATCTCACCATATCAATTGATTGAATTCACCAAAGGATTAGAAGTATTAAGAATTTAGTTACTCATGGATTTAGGAAAATCCATGAGAGGCTTAAGAAAACTTACAGAACTAGAAGGGTCCGAAATCTCCTTGCAAAATATCTAGGTATGCCGCACCTCTCTATGGCTAGAGAGGGGGGGCGGCACCCTTGCCTAAAAACTAGAAGAAAACTAGATCTAAAATTATGAAAAGTATGTGGGTATGTAGGTGTGTGATTTGTGTTACAGGAGGTGGCTATTTATAGTGGAAATAACCCTAGGAAATCCAATTCTAAGTAGGAAAGAGGTCTAGGACGGTTTAGAGGCTAACTTAGACTCTGTGTTAGCTTAAAAGTCTTCCTAGAACCAAAATCCTAGTCAAAATAGGATCCTGAAAAATTATGGATTCGTGCAGGGACTTCGACGGTATTTTTGGGCTTGAAAGCGGCAGAACTGGGTCCTGGTCTTCAAAGGAAAGTTGTAGATCTCGGAGTTATCTTTCCAAAGAGTACTCATGGGCCTGAAACGGAGGTCTGACTAGAAAGTTATGATTTTTCTACCAAACCTGCGCTGAATCCTAATCCTGTTAGGACTAGATGCGGGAATAAGCGGGAATTGGATATCTCCTTGGATATAGGCGGCACAAATTGGGTTTTTACTTCCAATTGTGGGCTTATATGGGCTGAGTATTTTTCCATATAAAATATCCAAAATTCCAAAGCTTTCGGGCTTTATTCATGGCTTGTCTTCAATCCTTCGCAATTAAAGCTCCAATCTTCAATTCTTGCTCTTGAAATAATTCTTCAATAGTCTTCAAGTCTTCAAATTATCTTCAATAAGTCTTCAAACTCGAACTTCGAATCTCCAAATCTATGCTTAAAATTGCTTTGCTCAAATCTGTGTAAAAAGTCATTAAAATAGCTCCAAAAATAGTGAAAAACAACAAATTCTCAATTTCACATCTCTTAAAGACTCAAAACACAAATATTATCAAAATAGCATATATTTAAGCATAAATAGGTCCAAAAACATAGCAAAATAGCCATAATAATAGGGTTAATTTAAGCTCAATCAGGGGGTCCCACCACGGGCTGTGCCGCCCTGTGAGGACGGCACGGCACGACCATGGGCATGCCGCCCTGTGAGGACGGCACGGCACGACCATGGCTTGCCGTCCCCTGAAGACGGCACGACCATGGCTTGTCGTCCCCTGAGGACGCCTCCGCGTTAGGATCAATTTTTAAAAAAATAATTTAAAAAAATAATTTTTATATTAATTATTATTAGTTTGGGTCGATATTAGTATTATTATTTATTATGTATTGTTAGTATTAAGCCAATGTGGGGAGCTTTTTATGCGGCAAGTGTGGGGCTAGACTGGTCTCGGCTCCTAAGGGTTTGGGTCGACCCCTTTTCTTGAGGTGAAATTGAGTTTTAGAGGAAAATATGGCAAAAGTCAAATTCGGCGGTAATTTTGAAAGGGTCGAGTTGTGGCAGCTATGAGCTCTGCGGTGAGAAAGAAGTATTGTGAAAAAGACAACTCAGCAAGAACTCTAAGAAAGCTAAGTTGCGATGGTAATGAGTTGTGCAATGGAGAGGGGTCTACCGCAAAGGTAGCATTTTGGAGAGGAAAACACAGACTCTGTTGAGCTCTGTTATTTGGTGCTAAAAACATAGCATCACCCCAAACTCATGATTGAAGGGAAAAAATGGATTTATTTACTTCAAACAAATGGGAATTACACTTTGAAAGATGGGCTTGATAAAGAAGATGGAAATACTTGATAGAGGGAAAGAAATTAAAGAAAAGTAATTTGGAAGTAATTTGCAGAGTAAGATGAAGCTCTGGGAGTTGAAGTTGTTGTTGTTGGAGTGGAGACTAAAATTATACGTGATGTGAGTTTTGCGGTAGGAGAGGTGTTACCACAGAATTAGTTTAAAGAGGGAAATGAAGAAACTAATAAATAATGAAATAACCTCAGTTTCTTTCATCAATGGAATGTAAAACATATGAGAATACATTGTGAGAGAGAGATTGGAAGAAAGAAGATGGGAATACAAATTTGAGGGACAGGAACCAGTGTTACATTGGCTTTGAAGTGGAGATGAGAGCGAAGACTAGTTGTGTTTGCTGTGAAAATACTTGTTGTGTTTAAGAACAGAGGAGAGTCTGGATCTCCTTGTTCCCTGTTAAAGTGAAGACCCCGATTATTTATACACCCCATACTACAGGAAACATCATTTTCCACTGCCACGATTCTCGCTAGGCTCTACCAACTCTGCAACGGCATCTTCTAAGTCAGGTATGTAAACAAACGTGTTTTTTATCCTTTTGAATTTTCATTGCTTTGTGGGGTGATAAGTCCACTTCGTTTCCAGCCATTGAGATTCTGCAACTGAGCGGGTCAATGTTGTGTGTGAGATTCTTTTCCTCTGGTGCCATGGATGTTATTTCTGAGTTTAGGGGCAACTTCCAAGCAAGGCTATCCCTCCTAAAATAGCATCTGGCAAGATTCACATCATCACATGCCTCCAAGCCACACTTCCACAATGTTTTCCCGCCGTGGGCTTGGTCCACGTTGTGTGTTCTATGAATTAGAAATAATTAGTGTGTTGTATTGCCATAATCAAGTTTCAATATGTAAATGAGTTTGAATAAGAGATAAGTATTACTCCCTTTGGCAAGCATCTTTTATGGAACCTATACTGCGGCATTTGCAGCTTCCCCTTGAGAGGCGTTGCAGTTTGATTCCTCTGCCATGCATACGACAACAAGCTTTGATGTTGTGTGATTCTTTTTGCCATGTGATGTGGTGGTCTAATGGGCTTATGTTGTTATTGGTGGGCCGCTGGGCCATTTGTGGGGAAAAGAAATGTGTCGGGTCTTTTTCATGTGTTGGGCCTCTTTTGTGTGTATGTGATGTATTGGGCTTTTTGATGAGGTATTTTGTGAAAATGGGAAAAATGTGGGATTTTTAGTATTTTTGGCTATTATAAAAAAAATTGGGATTTTTGTGTTTAAATGAGCTTGGTTATCCCAAATTTGACCCTTAATAGCCAAAATATTTTTTTGTAACTAATATTTGACAGAGACATGTTTGTAATTGTTATTGTATGTAATTTTGTAAGTAATTTTTTATGTTAATTATTATTGTATGTAATTTTTGTAAGTAATATTTTTTTGTAAATAATATTTGTCGTTCTCAGGGGACGGCACGCCACGAGCCGTGCCGTCTACAGGGGACGACACGACCATGGTGAGATGCCCTCAGGAGGCGGCACGTGGTGAGATGTCCTCAGGAGGCGACACGGGTCATCAGCCCCAACTCTCCCCCAAATTTGCATTTTTTCATGTTATCGTCCATTTCCGGAGTTCTCGGGCTATTCCATGTTGGTGATTAGCTTGAAGATTTCAAAGGATTTCAGAGGATTTGAAAGGTTAAAAATGAAGCAAAGGGCAAGAGTGTCAAAAAGGGGGTGGTAAGTATAGCAAAAAAGGGACGGTATTTAACAATTCAGTAATTTTACGTATAGAACCCAAAACACTTTAAAAATCTTTACATATAATTCAGAAGAGATTTTTTTTCCTGGCACGGATGTCCGCTGCATTTGAAAATGGAGAAATCCCATGTCATTTCAAAGCCCAGCAGTAGCCTTTCGTAAATATCCAATGTAGACTAGCATGTAGACTAGCCTGTAATATTCTGAATGGGAACTGGAACATAGGCGATGACTGTGCAAGATGGATCGAGCTCGTGTGAAGTTGTTTGTTGATCAAAAAATAAAAGTGGGAAAAAGTTTGAGTGCAGCGAGAGGCATTGATGTAGAGATTTGATTTCACTGGCTTTGTACAATTTACAAGATAAAATATGTTAAGGAAATCATTTGGATTAAAAGACACACTCGAATACGAACCTGTTGTTGTGAAACCCATAAACTGCAAGGAACTAGAAGGAAGGGAGCAATACTTGTGATCCGTACTCAAACTTTCATCTACCAATCAAATCATATAATTTTCATAAGAGATGTCTTGGACAGAATTTTCCCAGATATCGTTGACCAAAGATCGCAATAGTGGTGCGATTATTGTTCTCGCATTCCAATTCGAGTGTGATATCACCGCACTCCAGAGGCTGGCTTCTTAACCGGAGACGGAAACTGACCATCAAATTTCCACAATGAGTTGACCCACAATCTTTCGGAATTTCAGGTCTGGCAATGCAAACGACGGGGATTAAAAAGAATGCAAGGGCGGTCGTAGCCCCGAGCGGCCAAAATAGTGAAATTTGTGTTTTTAGCATCCTAGAGTTGGGCTGAGGATTGAGTTATTATACATAAAAATTTAGAGCAACATCATGGGGAAAGTTCATTGTAGTCTCAAAGACTCAAATCATTCAAATGAGAAGGTAATCCAATCTGATGCGCCAAGGGCTTGTCATGGTCTTGAAAAACTCAATGAAGATCATAGAGATGATGTGCACATGAGGCAAGGAAGCTTGGAGTTGCTTGAAGATGCTAGGGTTGCGCACAAAGATGATTCAAGCACCAAGGAGTTGCCAAAGATGCCATTTGATCCATTCAAGATGCCATTAGGTCCAATGACAAGAGCAAGAGCCAAAAGATTCAAGGATGCATTATTAGGCCTTGTTAGAACTCATCTTGAAGACTTGAAGGCCATCGAAGTTCATTTGAAGAGTTTAGATGATGATTGGAGCAAGCAAGAACCAATTACTTTGCATGCTATTGATTCCAATTTTCTGCACTAGCCCTTGCATGGGTTGGCCAAGGGTACCCCATGCATGGGTTGGACGATTCAAACTTTCTGCACTAGCTCAGGCGTGGGTTGGCCAGAGTACCCCATGCATGGGTAGGAACAGTTTTTCCTATTTTGATGGGCTTTCATGCTTCCGTCGATTTGGCCATTGTGGGTTTTATTTTATCTTAGATTAGCTATTTATTTAGTTTAGATGACATTGGGTTGGGTCTTGTTTGACTAAGTCCAATCCTTGTTTAATTAGATTTGTTATTTCAATTTCCTAGTAGAATAAGGAGTAGGATCTTTCCTTGCTCATTCCTTTAAATCTTGCCTTGCTCCTTCCTTTAAGCTTAGCCGCCCCATAGGGCTTAGGATTTAGGGTATTGTGCCGCCCCCTACTACTATATAAGGGGTCCAATATCTCTTGTAAACATAAGTTGAGTTGATTAATAAAATTGAGGTTTTCACCCAAATTGATTATCTTAGCTTCTTTGTTCTAGTTTGAGCAAAACTTAGGGTTCTTATATCTTGTAGAGTCCTAGCAAATAATTAAGTTGTGATAACTTGATTGTTTGTGAATCTTGTGATCTTAAGTTAACAATTGCAAGTCTAATTGAAGACTTAAGGCCGACGAAAGAGGAGGAATAGCCTTGTGAAGGTCATCGATCTACACATCTAGAAGTTGAAGAAGTTCAAGTCAACTTTGATAGATTTTCAAGGTTAGATTTTGAATCTAAAGCAACTAGATTTGTATCACAATCCAAACTAAAAAATTTCCTTAAATAACATATTTAACAAACTATCAAACAAACAAACAATAAATAAACGAAACTTACATTCCGTGAGATTTAAACCCAGGACCTCACGATCTAAGCACGGTGCACTTACCAATTGAGCTAACAACTCGGGTGCGTTCCAATAATAGATTAAATAAAAAAGAAATTGTTCTAAAGTACCATTTTGGCAAGACAAATCACAACTGCAAGAGAATTGGGAGGACGAAGAAAATTCCACTATAAACCAATCTATTTTGATTGGATAACCCTTACCGTTGGATTAAATATTGTACACATGTTATTAATCTATTATGGACTAGTCTCTACAGTTCATTTTATAGACTGGAAAGGATGCAGATCCACTTGATTGACATGTCATCTAATCTAAAGTATATAAATCTAGTCCATTATTATCTATATTCTACATACAGGTCATATAATTATTGACATTTTAAAATATTTTCTTGTAACATATATGGTGTTGAGCTCTTAATTTTAATGACCAAAGTTCAACTTTTAAATCTCAAATATTGTTATATTGACCTAGCCGCCCCACCCCATTCTTCTCTCTAAGTCTTCTTCTCCTAAAGTTTTTGTTTCCTTCTCCTCCACTAAAGGGCGGAGCTAGGATCTTTTTTGGGGGGTGAAATATATAAAAGCTTACATTTATATAACCAAATACAATATACTTGTAAAACAATTACCAATATATGTAGTTGCAATTGAAAAATGTTACTGATATAAATTTATAACTAATAAAATTTATTATAATATAAGGTTTATTTTGTGAAATATTGTGGGGCTAAATGAAATTTTTCCATCACATTAAAACTTACATGTCTTTAAAGACAATTTCACCAACTAAGGAGGCCAAATAAACAATTTTTCCATTTCACATGGAAACTTACAAGGACTTAGAGACAATTTCACCAACTTTGGGGGGGTCATGGCCCCTGCCTGCTCCCCCTTAGATATGCCCCTGCGCAGTGGCGGAGCCAGGATTTGAATCTTGGGGGGGCCAAACAAAAATGCCCTGTACCTAGTATAAAAATTTTTTTAACATACATATTTTATCTTATGTATGATAATTATATTTTAGCATACATATTTTTTTAGCATACATATTTTATTTTATGTATGATAAGCTATATAAATATTATTGAATGTATGCAAATTAAAAAGAAATTATTAAAGAGTAACGTACCTTTATTTAAAATTGTGCACGGCGTTCTTTCAAGGAAATAAAATCACCAAGTACAGAGTCTAAGTCAAAAGTTTCAGCAATCTCCCTCTCAATATAAACAACGAGATTATCAACAAGAAATTCATCTTCCATTTTCTTTGGCAACTATCTTTTTGGAATTACTTGGATGATCTTTAGATTCAAGTCTTGGGATTTGGAAGCTTGAATTTCGGTACTTGGAGAATCTTCATTTACCGGAAAACTACTTTCACAAGTATCACCACTCTTCCTCTTAAAAAAATGATCAATTCATTTTAACTTTGACATTTTCACATTGAACCTAAAAATTAAATTAGATTTTTGTTTAGATATACATATAATCATAATAATAATGTAATAACAACTAAATAAATTTAAAACCAATATTTCTATAACAATCAAACAAGTAATAAATCAATTTCTTGATACTTTAAATAAATATTAGTACATCTATAATGAGAAATGCATAAATTCAAATCAATGACATTATAAATATGTAGTAAAAAAGAAAAAGAAGGAAAAATCATTAACCTATTAATTTAGAGAACATAACAATTTCAATTTTCAAGTGGCAATTGTTAAATATATTATGATAATGTATAAAATACAACAAATTATAACATGGGTTTTTCTAGTTAACATATTTAAATGTAATATAAGTCACTTTCACTCTCAATACACATTAAAATTTACAAAATTTATCAAAAAAGTAAATAAAACTTTCAAATTGAATAAAAAAAATGAAAAACCCATAACTTACCGTTAAAGGAGACAAGATGAATGGTGTGGTCCTTACTTTCATTCCTTTGTATCTTGAGAAAATAAAGAACAATGGAGTTTTTTTTATGGAGTTGAGACAAAAATGGGAGAAGTTTTACAAGAGCTTGGCCGGTTGGAAATGAGAGCTTTTAATAGCCAACCTTTTGTCCTTTTGTCTTCTTCTTACAAAGCTATTTTAACTTACTTAAGAAGTAGAAAAGAAATTTTTTATTAAAACAAATGGAAATGAATCTTTAATTTATTATTTTTGGCCTCTTGAATTTCATATTATTGGGCTTGGAACCAACTTTATTTATTCTAATTTTTTTAAAAGCCCATTTAATATTTGTGGGGGGTGGCAACTCATATTTTTGGACGGGCCAAACATATACACAATTTTCATACACCTATATAAAACTACTACCCCAAATTAAATTTTCCAAATTCTTGAAGGGGCCATGGCCCCCTCTGCTCCTACATAGCACCGCCCCTGTGTATAAAAGATATGGCATCATGAGTCAAAGCTCAAGGTCCTTTCAGGATTCGTTAACCGATAATGGTAAGAGGATCACTTCTCCTTCTTGTATGGTTTCGAATAGACTCGTAGATTGGAATTGTTTATTTTTTGCTATGCTTTGGAGTCTTTGGAAGGCAGGGAACAAGTTGGTTTTTGATGATAAAGTTCTGAATGCGTTGGAGGTGATGAATTATGCTCTTAAGATAGCTCAGGACTCAACTATGGCATGGGGTTTGAATGTTCAAAAAAACCCAAGCAATGCCGAAATTGATTAGATGGCTCCCTCCACCCCAAGGAGTTGTCATCTTAAATATAGATGGTTCTATGAGACATGATGATGGCCATGCTTCAGCTGGTAGTCTGCTGCGGGATGAATGTGGTACTTGGCTTAGAGGCTTCATAATTAATATTGGTTGCACAAATAGTCTTTTGGCTGAATTGTGGGGGGTTCGACAAGGACTTTTGATGGCGAAAGAACTAGGAATTTCTAGATTGATAATGGAGTTGGATGTCGCAGTTGTGGTGCAATTTCTGAAATACGATGTTGATTCTCTCCATCCGTGTTATACGTTAATTCATGATTGTTTGGCAATGATGCTTGGGGGGTGGATTATGGATGTTAGGAATATTTGTCACGAAGGAAACCGTCGCGCAGGCTTGTTAGCTACCTTAGCTCATGATGCTCCCCCGGGGTTGAGCATGCTTGATATTGCTCCAGTCCAACCGACCCCTCTACTTGATGATGATAAATCAGGGATAGGGGTTTTAAGGCTATGATTCATCTACATTTTGATTCTTATGTAGCAAAAAAAATTATAAATTTACTTACCAGTAATAATCAATAAAATATATGGGACTTTTAATTTGGGGATTTTATATTTAAATTTTGGACAAAATAGGTTACATAGAAGAAACATGTTTAGGGTTATGTCAGTTTCTTCACTAAAAATGAAAATGATTTACAAAAGTGATAAGAAAAGAAGAAGAAAAGAGAGGGAAGGATTTTAACAAAAAAAAAAGAAAGAAAGGAAAGGATAAATATGTTTTCTTCATTTGAGTTATTTTCTTAATTTTTTTTCTACATGAATATGAAATAAAATGATATGCTACACAAAGGGAGGTAGCCTTCTCTTATCCTTAGACCCACCCCACCCGTCATTTGAGTTATTTTCTCAATATTGAAAGGAAAAATTAATAATGGCTTAAATCATGTTATGAATTTTCGGCGGAAAAAACAATCATGTTATGAATTCCAAAGGCCCAAAAGCGTCTTGCATTTTTTATTGTCACAATCGGGCTAGGCCTCTCATCTCAGAGTAACCCTAATGTGGGCCTCAGCAACTGAGACTCTGAGAGCAAATTCAGGTAAACTATATTCCTTTCCTTTTGAAATTGTTAAAAACTGAAATTCTTTTTCTCAGAGGTTTGAATTTTCAGACTCAATATTCTTTTCACCTTTTAAAAAAGTACTAGTAGTACTAGTATAAGGTATAACTTTTATAGATTTTGAAATTTTTTTTATTGCACCATAGACTTATTGGCTTGTTGGCTTCTCTGATGGCAACCAAAAACTGCTTTCCCCTGTGATACTAGTGGAACACAATATCAACCTAATCATTTCCTGAACTGATTGATTTGCATTATCCATATCCATCCCTGACTGTCAATTTGTTGAATGTTTTGAGTCCAAATATCTTCTTACTCCCAATGTTTCTAACTTTGGGGTGCGTCTACTGCAGCTTTTAAGTTGAAATAGATCGCATCTCGTTTACCATAAGAGTATATTTAGCCTGGAACATCTTTCTGAAAACAATAAGTTCAGCAGCTTGATTGATCATCAAACAACTGAACATTGCATGGAGGCCTAATGAAGAAGGGTTAGCGTCACGCCCCGGACCTTAATCCGAACATGTGGCGACCGCCGCGTTACTTTGACACACTAGTCAGGGAACCGACTCGTATCCTAAAATACCGCAAGGCAAAACAATAGAAATAACAAGCATCCATAAATTGAAGAACTAGATACGATTGTATGCAATAAACATCATTCAAGTATTTTGAAAACTTATTACAACAAGAAAAAACCGTTTAAGTAAAGACAACAATAACACCAGTGGATCGACTAAACATGGAGGAAGTGCCAAATGCTTACACCAAGGTGAAAACAGAAGCTCTATGCCACCCAACAAAGAGATATGAAGAACACTCTGAAACACAAGTGAAACCAAGTCACTGCATCACCCAAGTGATGCAGGTGGGTTAGTCAAAAATCCATAATTTCTACACCACAAATAAGCTAGAGATAGAAATAAAATGTAAACTATGAAATTATCAATAATGTGTGCAGCTCATTCACATCGAATAAATGTTCGTGTATATCTCCCGTACACTATAATATTATCCATCTGCATCTCCCGCACATTGTCGCTCTACCGTTCGTGTGCATCTCCCGCACACCATAACAATAATAATTGTGTGCACCTCCCGCACACTATCATGATAATAACCATGTGCATCTCCCGCACAACATAATGTCTGTGTACTTCTCCAGAACATCAATACATATATGCGCATCTCCCGCCCACCAATATGTATATGTGCATCTCTCGCACACTAATATGTATGTGTGCATCTCCCGCACACTAATATGCATATCTTTGTTCTTACTGTAAATGTTCCATGTAAATTTATTCAATTAACATGAATCAATATAATACTAAGTAGATAAGTACTTTAAATAAATGCTTTTAAATTTCGGAAATTAAATTTTATTGAGAGATTATAATTTAGTCACCCACTTACCGATATGGGAGAGTAGTATGCTCCTAACTAATTCTCAGACTGGACAGTAGTCTTGCCTCGATTTGACAGTTCAGCTCCAACAAGAGTTGAGAATTCCAGCAACCATGGGTGATTCTTACCCTCTTCTTCTAATGATTTTATGTAACCAAAGCACTCCACACCAAGCTTCTTCCCAAGATTTTAGTAACAACTTCTCAAATATCTCTTCAAAATGTCAATGTGATTAACGGATTTCATTTGGTATTTGGAAAACTTTGATGGGTTGTTAGCAAAGGAAGAACATGGCTCCTCCCTTTGCATGTTAGTTTGGGCAGAACTTGATAAATGAAATAGACATGAGTGGGATTTCCCACCAATGGCAGCCCCCATGAAAATTACTTTGAGATAATACATAAATATTCATTGCCATGTTACATTAAAATTTCCATATTTTTAAATTAAAATAACACACATATACACTAGGTTCTA
This sequence comes from Corchorus olitorius, assembly GCA_001974825.2. Lineage (NCBI taxonomy): Eukaryota > Viridiplantae > Streptophyta > Magnoliopsida > Malvales > Malvaceae > Corchorus > Corchorus olitorius. The sequence continues at coordinate 40,808 of AWUE01021576.1, forward strand.
ATATGCTTAAACAAGGTGGGGAGGGTCTTACAGTTAGGCCAGTTTCGACTATGCTTCTATGTGCCTTCGCTCAACACTAGCATTATGCTCATGTGTGTATAAGGAGGTGATTGTAAATGTTGTATTCCCAAAGATTTAAAAATGATTTTAGCTTCTCATACTCTCCCCCGCAATCTGAGTACACGGTTAAGATTGGTGAATTTCTCAACTAAAGTGCGAAATTTGCAGAAAACAGAATAAACTTCAGACTTTTGTTTCAAAGGAAAGAACCAAATATACTTGGTAAAATGATCCACACATGAGACATGATAACGATATCCATTAATAGAAGTAATGTGACTAGGTCCCCAAACATCAGTGTATAAGACTTTTAAAGGACGAGAAGAGGAAATTGAAGAAACATCAAATGGCAGTTTATGCATTTTGTTACATGAGCAAGAATTACATAAACTGTTGGAGACTTTATTTGAACAAGGCAATGACTGAAGCAAAGAACTAAGAACTTTAGAAGAAGGATGGCCTAGACGTTGATGCCAAACATTTGAGGTTGTTTTGGTGCCAACATAGGCAAGAGCGTTGCTGCAAATGATAGGCTTTGTGGATCTGAGCTCATATACTCCATATTTGCTTTGGTCGTGTGCTAGTGCCTCCCTGGAAATCAAGTCCTTTACAAGAAAGGAGTATGGAAAAAATTCAACATAAGCTTTATTAGTTCAACAAAATTTTGAAATGGAACACAAATTTTTGTCTGCTTTTGGAACACATAGAACATCATTTAATATAAAGGATGAATCTTTGAAGTTCCAAGATAGCAATGGATGTTCTATTTTAGTTACTCTATGACAATGACAAAGACAGACGTGAAGATTCAAGAATTCTTAGTAGGCATTGTTCTCTCAAGCAATCAATTCGAAGGCAGCATTCCAGAAGACATTCAGATTCTAAAAGGACTTCAACTGCCCAACCTTTCTAACAACTTTCATTCTGGTCCAATTTCACCATCATTGCCTCAGAACAAGCTCTCGGGGGATATGGCGTTGGGGTAGCAGTGGGGCTCTCTCGGGGGATATGGCGTTGGGGTAGCAGTGGGGCTGATTCTTGGTTACATTTTCAAACCACGAAAACATAAGTGGTTTCTCAAGTATTTTTTGGGGGAAGCGACTTGGGAGCAGGAGGAAACAGAGGAAGTGATGAATGTAGCAAATGGTATATTTGTTTTTGCTCTTCTCATATTTCTAAAATCCTTTTGTTATTTTTGAATCTCTCTTTTGATCATGTATTTTAGTAAGTAATAGTAGTAGTGATGAAATAATTATGCAAAGTAGTCTTATGAAATTTTATGCCTTATTCCAAGATTGGGTTGCCAAGGTTGTTATTGATTCCAGTTTGAGTTACTTCCAAGCAAATAAACCAATCCCTCAATCTCTCAGGGAAGATACCACAGGGAAACCAATTTGCTACCTTCATTTGGCAACAATCCAGGACTGTGCGGGAAACCATTGTCTAAGAAATGTTGTGATTTTCAAGTTTTACCACCACCATATTGTCCTCAGAAGAAGAATATGATCATGACAGGAGAGCCCTGGATTAAAATTTGATTGGAAAATCGTCTTAATCAGATATGGAGGTGGGCTGATTATATATTGGGATAGCTATTGGGACTGGGGAGCATGTATATTCCAAATAAACATATGAGTGGTTCATGAAATTCCTTAGGAGCAGCAGAAACAGATTAAACAAAGGAAATTCCAAAGATCAGGCCCAGCAGGAACTAATAATATGCTTGCAGGATACCTATAATTGCTCTTTTTCCTTGTTCGTAAGGGTTACGACTTTTGTAATTGTTCACTTCATATCAATTTTTTCTATATAATTATTGAATTCGGGGAGAATTTAGAAAAAAGCTATAACTGGATGCTTAATTTGATATATATTATATATAGTATCTTGTTTGATTCATTGTAATTTCTATTAGAGTTGTAATTTCTTTATTTTTTCAAGTATTCAATAGTATTTCATTTCTTGGGGTTGACATGGATTAATGTGATGGGTGTCGTATTCCACCAAAAATAAAATCATACAAAACATATACACAAGGTAAGTACAAGTCGATCCCACAGAGAACTATTGTTTTAATTATATTTCCTAAAGTTGTGAATTAAATTAAAATGGGGGTACTTACATGGCTTGTCCAAGCCCGGCCCGGCCCGACTAAACGGGTCTTAACTTATGCCCAAGCCTGTCCAATTAAAAAAAACTTTGTTCAAGACCCGTCCAAGCCCACCAATTTAGTAATTAAATATATATTATTTATTTATTTTCAACTCATTATTTATTATTTAAAATATATTTATTATTTATTTAATAGTATATATTATATCTAAGATAGTAAAGCTTAATTAACATATATATTTTTTATCAAAATAATTAATTTACACATCTAATGAATATTTTAACTAGTCAATATAATTAAAAATAAATAAAATAATCTAATTATTTAAGCATACGGGCCGGGCCCGGCTTTTATGGCTAAGACCAAGCCCGGCCCATTTTGTAAACGGTCTTAAAATTTTGTCCAAGCCCGTCCAATGGGCTTCAAATTTTTGTCCAAGCCCTCCCAAATATCGGACGGGCTTACGGGCTTGGGCGGGTAGTCCGGCCCTTGAACAGGTCTACTTGGGATTTGATTACCTACGATTGCATATAGGAATCTCATCTAACAATAGAAATCATACCCAATTACAATAGATGACCATTCTAAATAATTAAACATGAAATCATTCAAATAATTCAGAGAAAATTGAAATACTTATAAGATTAATAAATAAGCGCAGAGCCTCACAAATCAAATATCCAAGAGATTGAAAGTCTCAAAATTGAATTAACTAGAAAAGATTGGTTACAAAAGAATCAAGAATGAAGAAAATCTCCATTCTTGAATTCACGTTTCCAAAGCAAAATTGGAATTTGAAATTTCAATTGAAAGTTAATTCACCATCGGCTCAAAGCAAAGCCAATTTTGTTGATTTCCCAAAATTCCAATAATTCCTAAGGCATGCCGCTGACTATATAAATAAACCTAATTTACGATTTTGCCATTAAATTCTAAAAAGAACAACTAAAATAAAATAAATAAATTGGGTCATGAATTGTTTCCCAAGTCCACATGTTATTTGTCCAACTTGAAATTGTAAGTCCAAGAGAGTTGAGCCCACAAATTCTAGCCTTGATTTTACAGCCTTGTTTCGACCGTGTCAGGGGTCGAGTTCGACCCGCTACAGGTTGAAACAGGAAAATTTCAGCTTGTATCTTGGTGAATCTCGACCCTTTGCGGAGGTTGATTTCGACCTGCCAGAAGGTCGAAATAGAAATTTTCCAGCTTGTTCTAAATAACTCCAATTTAGCTCATTTTGCCTTGAAACACTCCAATATGTACCTAAAACATAAATATGAATAAATTAAGCATCAAGTACATAAAAATAGACACATAATCAAATAAAATTAACATAAGAAATATAGTAAAATATGTACCAAACATAATACATGCAGCATGTTGAGGTTGAGGAGCTATAGCTTATATATATAAGTTGGTGCATTCATCATCAATGTGTTCTGCTTTGACGTTCACTGATTTTAGCAGGGTTATACGTTAATTATCTATTTTTGCTTTATATATCTGAATTAAGTTGAGAATTGAGTAAAATACATCAACTAATGTCATGAAAACCAGTATTCTGCAGCAGTAGTGTACTAGTGTTCATGGGGAGAAAAATTAATGCCTCTAAATCATGACATTTTTTTTTATCTTAATTCTCTGAGTTCAAATCTTGAGAAGTTATGTTTAGAAAGACTAGACTTTGATAAGGTTTCTTAAGCCCGTGTGTCACGGATCATGATGTTCACGTTCCAACATATATATAACATGTTCAAAAAATAAAGTCCTAAATCTTGAGATCGACCTAAAAATGTTTAGTAATATAATATTAATTATTTCCTCATTGCTATTAAACATCAGCAGTAACAACAATGTTAGACAAACTCTAATTATAAATCAACAATTAATAATATGGACTGGAAGACAAAATAATTCCATGATAGTTGAGAATTCTCCTTAAACCATATCTTTACAGCTAGATTTGGGCCTAAATCAAACAAATTATTGCTCTTAATTTCTTGAACCCTATACACTATAACTTGTCACATTAGTGCCCAACCAACCAAACATGATGAAGACTAGTCACATGATTAATAATTATTTCATTTTCCTTATCTAATTAAAAGTCTCCTTGTAACTTTATTCACCCATTCTTGTTTCCATGCTTAAATTCTCTAGAAAGAAAGCCTTGAGCAGAAAATATTTTGAAAAAATTAGCATGAAAAAAAGGTTAAAAAAAGGAAAAAGGTTAAAAAAAGGTGCCCCATGTCAGAGATTATCAAACAGTAAAATTTGGCAGTATGTTAACATCAGTTTGTAAGTTGGATTAGAAGTTTCCTACCAAAAGTAACCCATAAAACAAGGAAAGTCCAACAAATCTTCCCTAAACCCTTTTAGAAGAACAAAACCAGGAAGAAAATGTACAACCATTTCTAGCTAAAAATCTTAAAAACAAATTGAGTACTCCATAGATTCCATGGTGGCTCACTTCAAGCTAAGAGAGCAGTTAGGGGGAAGGATATGTCATGTTTTTCTAACATTGATTTTAAAACCCTTTGCTGTCTGTAATTTCATTGTTTGTTTTTTCAGGTCCTATTCTGTTTACCTTTTATCTCCTTGTTTGCTTTCTTTACATTGTTTTCCATAATTTTAATGTGCTCATGTTTCTATATATATAAGATTCAATGCAATGTTCCAAAATTTTAACAAATAAATTAGTATTTAGTAATACTTAATCTTATTATATATATATATATCCCTTGACCTTGCTTATTAAAGAAAATTGCATATATTTTAATGACATTGATGCCAATGGGTCCTCCTGCAAAAACTACAGAGAGAACCTGGCCATATGGATACCTTCAAACAGATAAATCTTGTTTGGGATTTTTTACTTATGGGTTGAAAAAAAGTTTTTGGGTTTTTTTGTATGGAAATTGTTACCCCAAAGACATCTTGTTTTTGTCCTAAATCTTGTAAATATGACACAAATACCTAGATTTCACTCTTACACAAAGAAGAAAGTGAACAAAAACTAAGAAGCCAAAATACTCAGAATTCATCTAGTTGGCTATCTAAATCTCCTACTCTCCTCTGTATTCATCACTGAACCACTTTTAGCCTCTGCCTTTCACCCAAATTTACCTTATAATAGAAGAGAAAAAAGTTTTAGTATTTTTGTACAAAACCTTTGGCATTTACTTATAGTAATCACTTTGATTTTCGATTAATTCAGAATCTAGTAATTTCAAACCCTGATATTTTTATTTTCTTCATTCACATGATTCGAATCTAACACATTGTTTAAAAGAGAGCATTGATCCTTCTACTCAGATGGAATAATAAGCGTTGATATAAAAGTTGAAAAATTTGAGTGAATGGTCAATTTTGATGGTCCATGTTTGCAGAATAGTGGGGAAGCATGGTTTAGAGGGAAAAAATGGCGGTGAAAACTCTTATGTGAAAAATGTTTGACCAATTAAAAGGGTAAGGAAGTACAAAAATGATGAGAAGAGTCGTTGGGGGAGTGAGTGAAAATGTGAAAATTTTAGCGTACTTTACGGGTATTCTCTCCTTGTAATCTTGCAAATTATCAAATTCCTCCCAGAAAGAAATCAAGAATAGGGAACAGTGCCTACCCTCTGCTCAAATCTGTCCAACAAACAAGTCCAACACAAAACAGAACAACTCTTTCTTACTCTTCTCTTCTTTCTCTCCCATTAAAATACCAAAATCTTTAAGATATGGGTCCCTTTTTTTTCTACAGAGAATCAAAGAAACCCTTTGTAAAATCTAATGTCAATTTCAAACCTTTATTAATAATAATGATGATATATATATATATATATATATGGTAGTAGTATTTTATTATACTATGCTTTCTGTCTGAGAGGGGCTTGGGGGTTTCCTTTTCTGGGCCAAAATCAAACACCAAAAGACAACCAAATAGTTGCTTCCTGCCTGCCTGAACCCCTGATCTTCAAGCCTTCTTTTCTTGCTTTGGTTGTTACCCAAAGACTCATTATTCATTTTGGAGATGAAACATAAGATGCTTTGAAATGACCTTTTTGGTGTCCAGTGAAGAAACTGTTTTCATACTTGGATGCAGCTTATGAAATTTGTATGACCAATATTAATCACCCAATAATCTGAAAACCATATGTAAAATTTGTTCAAAAACAGACAAAAGAAGAGCCAAGACAATGTAAAATCTTACCAAATCCTAATGCCTGCCTACATTTTAGACCTTCATAGCCAATAATTCTAAAGACTGAACACTCTCAATGAGTTTGCAAAAGGGTATGAAGTGAAGGGCAATTAAGATAGATAGCAACAGGAAAATATGTCAATAGCAATGAGAAAATATCATATCCAGCCAACAATTGATATACACTAGAGCAAAGCGTATCAAGTAAGGTGTCGAATTCGAATCTTATGAATGGAGAAAATAATCGTTGAGAGAATTTATCCCCAATTAAGTTTGACTGGATTCAATTCTAGATTAACTGAGATCAAATGTGATTATCATATACCGGTAATTTATACCCAAATTAATGGTGGCTCTGTTTTTGTTTTTTGAGAGAAGGCTCAAAATTTCTTTTCTAGGTTCCAATCAAGCATGCTTGGATAGCAATTATAGGTTGCTTCCAGCAATGTTGAAATGACACTTCCGTTTACATTTTTCTTCCGAACATAGAGCCCTATAATTTCTTAATTTTCTTCCAAAATCTTGTAGTAAGAAAAAATGTGAAGTAATCAAAGTGTTTGGAGTGTTTGCCGGTTTATGCCCCCCACGCTGGGCCTCACACTCACAATTTGACATTATATTCCAACCTAGCAGCTAAAATAGAAATGGTCCAATCTGAAATAGAGTTGCAGGCTATCTAGCTATGAATATAGCTCAACAAAAACCAAAATTCTCTGCCCCCCCTCACTCACAAGTCATATTAATTTTCACAACGGCCCTAAAACCCTTTGAAGGTGGAAAAGAAAAATTGAAGTCTTTGAAATACGCAAACAACAACAAAAATAAAGCCAACAAAAACAACAAAGTCGAAAACAATATACAAAAAGCAATTAAAGAAAAAGGGCGAAACAGCATCGGTTCCAGTTCTTTGGCTTGGCTCTTTTCCCTTGGCCTCTTCTCCTCTTCTCTCGATACCCCACTCTCTCTCTCGTTAACCCATAATTTTGACTCTCTCTAACTCATGCACTCACACACTGTAAAATAATGGAATTTGACATGCACATAATTTAATGGATTTCCTAGTTTCTTACCATATTGTAAAGAAAAACCCTGTATCTAAATTGTCTCAACAACCCAGAAGGGAAAAAATTAAAAATTAATGAAAAATTCTCTCTCTTTCCCTGTCTTCAAGTCCGTTTCTGTGTCTCTTTCCCTAATACTACAAACACTCTCTCTTTTCTTTCTCTTTCTCACTCTCTTTCTTCCAAGTCAAATCCCTTCAACTTTACGTTACTTATATGCCTATAACACTTCTCCTCTCTATATATATATTACACACCATTTTTTTTCCATTTTAATTTGCTCTCAAAAAGCTATTTCTTCCTCTTCTTCTTCTTGGGTCTCTGTTTTCTTTAACAATGGTGCACCACCGCAACCGCCAGCGCCAAGACCAAGAATTAACAGTGGTGGAAGAAAACGATAAGGAGAAAAGACCCAAGTTCTTCATCAACGACCACGTGGACATCCTGGTGGAAATCCTCAAACGCCTCGACGGCCGTTCACTTGGCGTCGCCGCCTGCGTTTGCCGTCTCTGGTGTACCATTGCACGCAACGACTACCTATGGGAAGACCTCTGTTTCCGCCACGTGTATCCGCCGCCATCCAGCGTGCGTTCCATCGTCGTCGCCCTGGGTGGCTACAAACGGCTCTACATGGCTTGCGTGAGACCCGTGCTGAGCCGACTCGGAGGAGTGAGGAGGGCTTCTTGGACTCGCGACGAAGTTCAGCTCTCCTTGTCTCTGTTTTGCGTTGATTGTTACGAAAGGCTTGAGGGTGGCTTTGGAGGGAATAACAATAGTAACAATAATAATGGGAGACTCGTCGGGGAATCGTCACCGTCGTCCTTAATGTTCCTTTGCAAGCCCGTGAACGTTTGATTAATATTATTATTACTTATATTATATTATATTTATTATTTATAATTATATTTATTAATTATTCGTCTTTTTTCAATTTAGTATACCTTAAAAATGAAAATGAGGATAATGATAAAATTCTTTATTACTTTTTGCTGTTAATTTGTTATAATTATTTGTGAATTATTACTACTAGATTTTTGTCATTAATGAAAAATAAAGTGTTTTCATTTTCTAGCTAGTAATTGCTAATCTAATCTCTTGGTTTTTTATATTTAATTTAATTGAAACAAAATGGAATTATATTACTTATTCAATTTAATTAGGGTATTTATGTCTTGATAGTGAAGGCTTATGGCAAAATGTCAAATTGGATTGGACTTTTACCTTAGGACAGAAAATCTTTTGGACCTCTTTTCTCGAGAAAAGATACGACTTACGACACTAACCGTTACTCTTGCCTCAACATGGCTATCCTTGGCCTATGGGCTATGACGATACAAAATTAGTAAAAAGAAAAAAAGAATAACGATACAATAAAAATTAAAACGAAATGAATTTTGTCCCTTATTATTAAATTTAATTTGTAGGGAAAAATATGCGAGAATGACTTAAGAGGAAGAAATTCATTTATTGTACTAGCAAGTAGCAACTGGTAGTTCATATTAATAATACACCATAGTACTATACTTCCAACAACCATGCATATAAGTCAAATACATAGGTGAATAATTGAATAAATTATTTATACGAAATAATAACATAAAAATTTTAAAACATAAAAGAGAAAGAAGGAGATATTTTTAAAAATTGACAAAGAAATTGTGAATTTTTTTTAGGTGCATGAGGAATTCGTTTATTATACGAGTAATATTTAAAAAAAATTACCAACAACAAAAAAATCCATGCATATATTTCTCGAATAAAATCCAATTTGGACAGCACATGGGCCTCAAGGGCCCATTCCAAAAGATCCATTTTCGAAACCCTGTTTTTTATAATTTATGCAAATTCATCCACTTTTTTTTCTTTCATTTTCGCTTTTTTTTTGTTGGATTGTTTCTTTATATATATATATATCATGTGCGTTGCACCAGCATGTTTCAATTGAATATTTTTATGAAATTTTGATAATTATCCTATTAAATTTTGATAACCACCATATGAAATTTTGATAATTACCTATAAAATTGTGATAAACTCCATAAGAAACTTTGATAACCTAACTATGAAATTTTAATAAACTTTCCTATGAATTTTGTAATCTTCCTATGATTTTTGATAATCTTTGTATGAGATTTTGTTAATCTCCCTACAATTTTTTTATAATATAGTATGAAATTTCGACAATCTCTCTATAAAATTATATATCATTATCAGGTTGAACTCTAGAGTAAGAAAATGTAAGCTATATATGAAAAAAAAAGTGTACTATTACTTTTCATATAACTTTTCATATATTAATACAAATTTCAGTTTTGATATTTATTATTATTCCTTTTTTTCGATATTAAATTTTTATTTAATATAAAAATTGCATACATTACCAAAAAATAAAAGTTATAATCGCTGTTAAAACCAATACAATGTTGTGTAAATATTTTTGTAAGAACTAATAATCATTGTTAAATGTAATTTGCAACCGGTTATAAGTCGTTTCAAAAATACTTTCATAGCCAATTAACTGTCGTTGCCAAAAAGATTATGCAACCATTATAGGGTTGTTACTTAAAGGTTTTAGCAGTGACATTTAATCGTTTTTAAATATTTCTGGCAACTAAGTAGAGGTCGTTGCAAAAATTATTACGCAACCAAATATGTCATTACGTAAAAGAGTTTACAACCAAATAGTATCATTACGTAAGTGTTTTGGAAACGACATTTAGTCGTTCTAAAAAGTTATTTGTTGCCAATTAAAAGTCGTTGCAAAAGTTATTTCACAGCCAAATAGTGTCATAATGTAAAGGTTTTAACATCGACATTTACTAGTTGTTAAAAGGTTTTAGCAACGCCATTTCTCGTTGTTAAAATATATAGACAACAACATTTCGTCGTTGCGAAGAAAAGTTGTCTTTTTCTGAAAGTCTTTTGCAGCGGATGCTTAAGTCGTTGTGTTAGATCTTAAGTCGTTGCTTTAGATATTAAACAACAGAACCATATACAACCACCAAAAGTCGCTGCTAAAAACCTTTAGTTGCTCAAAAATGACTTTTCGCAACGACATTTGTCATTGCTAAAAGCATGTTTTCTAGTAGTGTCCTCTATTTAGTACTATATAAATCATTCATATTAAGCTCCTCCATTCGCAGATCGAACTCGTCTGTTTAGTTGTACAAACATATATAATTCATATTGAATTTCTTCCTTGATAGTGTATACATATACATATTCGAATTGAGTTCCTCCACTCGGTAGTATATAGAGCATGTTATCACACTGAGTTCCTCCATTTAGCATTCCTCCATATATCATATAATCAATTTGAACTCCATTCGTTCAACATTACTCCATTCTCATGTCACCAACCTTCAATGGACCATATTGTTTATTTGAGCTCTTTCGTGCGATATTCCTCCACGGAGTACGTTATCAGCTTGAGTTCTCCTATCCACTATCATTCCTAGAGCGCACTCTCCTACTCAATCCTCAAAAATTGAGCAGTCCCCTTTTCGGCATTCATGGCATATCTCTCATTCATCTCACAGAGCACCATATAGTTCGACAGAGGGGCTCATTGCCAAATCGAGCATTCTACGTCTCAACACTCTCCACATGGAGTACACATCCAGATCGAATACCGTTACATTCGACACTATCTAGTTATGCGACCGGTAAGTCTGTTTAGCTCAAATCGTCCCAACTTGCCCACCTGATGCTCAGTTTCATAGCCGTTTGTGCAATCATTTTAGAACCGCCCTCATACCTAAGGGGCAATGTTGAAGCCATATAGAACGGCCCAAAGCCACACTGTATATATATATATATATATATAGAAGTCCACACATAAGGTAAAAGTTCATTATTTCCACTCTTTAAATCTTAAGCTCTCTAAACACCTTAAGACCCCACTAACTTCAGTATCTCCAAACACCTTAATATCCTACTAACTCCAATATCAAAGAGGATCCCCTTCACACAAAAATCTCGGGGCCCTTATCTCATCGTCGCTCTATTATAGATCACACGAACTTCTCTATTTGATTAATGAGGTTATCTCCCAAAGAAGTTTCAACAGCTCACGTTTAACCATTGTTCTTAGTGCATTTAACCTCCAATCCCATTGTAATAAAATCATCTCTTCTAGTTGTGGGGAAAAGATATGAAATTCACAATCTTGCAACGGTATAAATGATCAAATCACACAATATAATTAAAGTATTTTATGTTTCCAATCGAATAATGTTGAAAAAGTGTTAGTAACTCAAATACCAAAGGAAACACTAAATTTAAAGGATTACGCAAGAATGCAATATAAAAATCCATGCACCTCACCAAGACCTAAATTTCTTTCCAAATTTCAAGCATAGAATTTTTTTTAATATGAACAAAAGCAAACAATCATCAAAATTCGTACATACGTTTGAAAATTCAACTTCTTTGAAATATCGTTTTAAGAGATCATCGAACATTGTATTAAAAAGATGAAGAAAATAAGTTACTCTTTTTTTTTTGCAATCTAATCCGGTTTAGTTCTTATAGTATGATTATACATTTAAAAATTCAACTCCTTTTGAAAATCGTTTTAAGCAATCATCAAACATAGTAATGAAAATAATGAAGAAAATAAGTTAAAAAGAGTGATAAAGGAAATTGAAATTCCCAAAACATGACAAGAACTAATCAATACCATACTTAGACGGTAGTTTTTATAACTGCAAAAATAACATAAATTTTAAAATGGACAAAGAAAAGTTCAAACTCTTTTCATGGCCATTGTACCTTATGAACATACGTTTAAGAAAAATGATACCTAAATTACAAATGCAACAATCATATATTTATCATCATCGGTTTTTTTTTTTGCTACATATTTATTATCGTTAATAATTTGGATAAGTAGTTAGAAATATATATAAAATAGTTTGAGTAAGATTTAAATTTAAAATTAAATCATAAATAAATAATAATAATATATATAGTAGAAATTGGGTTGGCCAATAATAATATATTAACATATATAAAACATAAAAGTCTAATTTTAAGTAATGGCAATTTAGAAATATTTTGAAAAAAAAGGTACAATCGCAAAATGTAAATTTTCCCATTATTCGTACTTTTATATATAGTATAGATTGGGAGATCCTATTGATTTTGTCTAATTTCGGACCAGTAGGCCTATTAGGCCCGTTTGAGCCCATGAAATTCAAATTACCAAGACAGATGTCTTGAAGTCTAAATATGATATTCTTAGCCCCAATTCATTCGTATGGAAGCCCAAAAAAGGAGTTCAAGTCCAATCAGTAATTATGATGCAGTAACGATGCAGCATTGTTAAATCCTATTTCAAGGAAGTCTTCACAATAGTAGTTTTGTAAGAAAATTCATAACTTTTGATCTAGAGCTCAGAAAAATACAAATGAGATACCGTTGGAAAGAAGATTCCAGGATCTACAAATTTTATGTTTACCTCGAGACCTAATTCTGCCATTCCGGTGGACGATTTTTCCCTTCAAATTTCTGGACAGAATTGATCTTCTCCTAAACCAACTTGGAGAATGTTTTGGACAAAATTTCATATGCTAAAGATGATGTGGAGCATTCCTATTGGTCATATTGGATCCTAATTAATGAGGATAATATAAATTTCCATTATTTTAATAATGGAATAATTAAATATTATTTAGTAATGGCAATTTAGAAATATATTTGAAAAAAAAGGGTACAATCGGAAAACATAAGTTTCCCCTTATTCGTACTTTTAATATATAGTATAGATATATATGG